>JAWWEQ010011713.1:0-40934 GCA_035583055.1 Torymus tubicola | reverse complement strand
GTTGAATTAACTATGCACAATCATTGTTACATTTTTAACCAAGTCATTGGTTAAGTTAACGAATTATTTTTTTCCGTTAACGTAAATCTACAAACCCAGCCCTACACACCATTCTATCCATCAATAGCGAAACCTCGACAACAGCACTTACGCGACGCGAGCATATAATAGAAACGGCAAAGAATACATCAATAGGACACCACGCCGGCGCACAATTATCCAATTAGTTAAAGCCTTAAGTGACACTGTGGCGGATATATTTATACGCCACGTACTCCGACAGCGGCAGTGGCGCGTTACATTTGAGACGCTCACTCCTTACAGCCGGAGTTCAATGATTCAACAGGCGCGCCGGAGCTAGCTCGTATATCGATTCTCACTAATGACTGTAAAGTCACAAAGGAAGGAGAGAGAGAGAGAGAGAGAAAGATGGAGTGTGTAATTGTCGGCTGAGCGGAGAAAAACGTGGTGCGCGCGCGAGCGAGCGCACGGCTAATTAGTCGGGAGGGGGAGATAAACACGTCCGCGTTCTGTGAATCAGACGATCTTGCGGATTTTATTGGAGTACTGTCGCGTGCGTGCGCTTGTATAATGTCACGAGGTATGTGCTTCAATTTTTGGCTTTTGATCAGCGGTATATAGTGCGGTTTTTCAAATATTTGTTTAACGATGAAATTTTGTTTCAATGCAATTGTCGTATTGGTCGTATTAAATATTAAGTAGAAGCTTACTTGATATAGTCAGACAGCGACTTACTCTTTTCGAGAATTGTTTTTTATTTTACTATAGTTAACATTAATATATACATACTTCACATATCTTTTTTACAATGTTAACATTTTCCGATTTAAATAATTTCAACAAACACGTAATTGTTTCCATTGTACTTCTTCGATTTATGCAATACACTGCACACAAGCTTTATCATTCGTTTCCAATTATCATATTGCTAAATGTCACAAAGCAGAGATCCACGAAATCACTTCGAACGCCTCCACGACAGTGTCGCAAGGCCATTAATTAATTAAATATTCCTAATATTAATCCCCAGCAGCAGTAGCAGTAGATAGAACCGTCACCTCGCTCATCGCACTCCAAGTCCGCTTAATTAAACCTAATTACCCAAATCTCCAGACGAAGAAACATTCAGGCCGAACAATATCTCAACTCTCCTCCCCCCCGCCGGCCGTTTTTCCTTTTCCTTCGGCATTGAAACTTTTAATTCCCCCATCCTGACGCGCGTTCTCAACAACTGACACACGATGTCTCTCGCCCGTCTTAACGAGTGTTTATTTGTCACGGTATAGCAGTATAGCAACGACGGAATCGAGCTTTTAATTATATAACGCGGTGAACGAAGAACACAACGACGACGACGACGACTTTGTCGCGTTTTGATTTTCATTCGGTCGGCGCGCGCGCGCCCCACGCGACAATAAGTTTTCTATCTCGCGAAACGTCTAGACTCATACTACTACTCGCGCCTCGGGAATTATGCGCAATTAGCATGTCTAATTAGCGGAAACTCGCGAGTAAGTATTACTAACGACCGGCTACTGAATGCAAATAGAGATGATTATAGCACTCTGTGCGCAAGAGAGAGAGAGAGAGAGAGAAGAGTATCGTCCGAGAGGAAAATTAAAGCGCGGACGGTGGGCGAAGGGAGGGACGAAGGTTTCTTTTCTTGTTTTGGAGTACACTCCGCGAAGATTACGAGCAGCGAAAATTGCACGGAACGCGCGCGACTAAGCCGAGGAGCTGTTTTTGCGTTCGCGCGGCTCTCTGATGTGATTGTTTCTCTGGAAAAAGTTTAGTGTTGATTTGTTGAGAGCGGAGTCCTGGTGACTGACTAGCTGTTGGGTCATTGTTTTTGAAGAAACATTGTTGGTAATTTTTAATAAGACTTTAATATTGTATTTCTCAGTTTGCATAGCGAAGATCTATGTAATTTTTAACGCTGCAATTAACTTTCCAGTACTGACCATAACGAACCTTTTGTTTGTATAGTCTTTATTTAAATATTTGTAAATTCCGAATTTCCTTACGTTTTATATAATACATTTTGAATAAACACTATATACCAGCTTAGAACAACAACAAAATTATACTTTATCTAATAATCCTGAATTTACCCTTATTAATTATATTAACGCTACACACGATAATACTCTTATCATCCCGAAAAGCAGCACAGCGCCACGTTCTCATTCGCATCTACACGCGTTCTACACACACGACACACATTTTATCACCTCGCCGCAGCATAATTAATCACTTTTCCGCGATTAATCTTTTTCAATTTTGTAATGTCACTTTCCTTCTATAGACACACACGCGTGTCCACTTCAGCAAAAGGGCACACTTACTTATCATCATGCGAAATATCCAGTGGGATTAAAACACAAATAACGCAAAAGCCACGCATAATCAGCACATCTGCATCTCTCAAGTCGCATGAATTCACAACTCCTGCGAGTATTCAACAAATGAACTGTCCGTACGCTCCACGAGCCGAAAGGTGAATTAATCGGCACGCGGTGCAAGAGAGAGAGAGAGAGAGAGAGAGAGAGAGAGAGAGAGAGAGAGAGAGAGAGAGAGAGAGAGAGAGAGAGAGAGAGAGGGAAAGAGAGTTTGCGCATTTATGAGAAACTAAAAATAAGCAGCAGCGGCGGCGGCCGACGAGAGTTAAAGCAAAAAGCGCCAATCGATATTCGCCACGTCCGCATGCCGTCGTCGCCACAGCAAGGAAAAAGCGTCTCGTGAGGCCAAGCGCGAGATTGTCTCTCTCTCTCTCTCTCTCTCTTCCTTCTCTCTCTACTTTCTCTCTGCCGATGCCATTAATATTTATCGCGCGGTTTAGAATTTCAGCTGCCGAGTTGAGTTGTTTCAGGATTGAAGGGCGAATATTCTTATATATATATATATATATATATATATATATAGCTGTGTATCTTTAAACTGTGTATACGTATTTCGCTATCTTTATCTCTTTTTATTATTTTTTGGAAATAACTTTTCTGGAAATATCGACGAGCTTGGCTTTTAGGTGATGAATAATAATATCGAGCGTTCGCTGAAATTCGTTTGATCGACTGAAAAAAGCGTTCAGGGGTTTATTTTTATTATTTGTATATACATACATATATATATATATGTGAATTTCCCAGAGGGAACAAAAGGGAACAGTTTTTGATGAGCCCCGGAATTATTCTCTTCTATAGGCGCGACAGTCACGTCGAATAATAAATATACGAACGCGAGGGGCACAGGTGCATTCGTGAATGCGAAAAACGCGAGGGGGGAAGCGCTATAAATTCGAGCGAGGAAAAATAAAAACAAACGAAAAAAAAAACCTTTCGCCGTAGCCAAAAATGCACGTCGACGTAGTGGTACCGGAGAGGGAAAAGGTTTCCTCGCTTGGATGCTAAAAATTTTATCGGCTAATACGTGGCTATGTGGATGTGAATATTTGCGATTACAAATGGTAAGTGTAGTAGGTAATACGATGTTTGGTGTAGTTAATTGGAGAGAATCTCGAAATTTTAATGGTGTATGAAAACGAATATCAGGTTTCAATGAAGATTTTAATTGCGAGGATAAAACTGTAATGTTGCATCAGAGGCTACACTTTAAAGTTTTAACGACACTATAATGAAACGTTGTGTCGGATCATTTTAATTGACAAGCGAAAATTCCGATAGTTACTCTACACGGATGAACATGTCTTAACTTTTTATTTCCAATGTGTTCAATATCTGCTATGAAATGTTTATTCTCTATAAAATTACCTTAGCCTCCTGTTGTTATAAGATACTTTAGAAAATTTACCTGTCCAATTACCGTTAACAACGTTAAACTTACATATATATTCTCAAAATGTTCGTATAAAATTTTAACAGTAATTAAGTTAAAATAAGCTGGTAAATAGAGACAATTTAATAAATATAAATAGAAAGCAAAAGTGCTTGATTGGTCCATTGTCTTCCTTTTTTTCAAGATATAAACGAGAGCAATTATTTCGCCTCCTGATTTCTTCTATCTCAGTCACTGTTATAACGAAGCACTCGTTAGTAATGTTTTTTTTCTTTCACATCATTTTACGCTTCTCCAACCGATAAAGATTTCTTAAACTCAATTTAATTTCTCCTTGGCCTCCTTCCTCTAAATCCGTTTAACAACACTACCAACAAAATTAAATAAATTCGCAATTTCTACTTCTCTACAAATTTAAAAAGAATCATACGTATAACGGTCCCTACATCAATAGATTCATTATACCAACCACACTTATCACATCCACTCTACACCACAACCACCATCACCTCTCATCTTCTCACTCCTGATAAACCACCCCAAAAACGACTCCACAGCTCTTGGCTCGACCGCGAACAAAAAAAAAAGAGCCGTGAGCCTCTGCAAGCGGCGCGCAGGTGTCGGCGAGTTCGCCGCGGACAATCAAACGCCCGGAGGGAAGAGGAGGGAGGGGGTGAGAGCGAGCGGCCGTTAACTAATGGCCGGTTAGGACGCGGCCGCGCAACGGAAACTGAATCAACGCCGCGTTGCGCGGCTCACAAAGGGCAGCACCGGTGAGGCTGCTCTGCCGCGATGAGTTTGCGGGTTCTCGAGTGGTAAATAGAACGGCGAGTTCATGAGTAGAGAAGGTAGGAGGTGAGCTGAGATGGGATGTATATATATATAAGTTTTGGAGGAAGGGAATGGAAGATGGGTGTAGTGGTTGTTAAGGGGTAATTATATTTTTATGGGGAAATGATAATTTTGGGTTGCCGAAGTGTCGTACGATATATTGTTTATTTTTAACTGATGAGACTCGATTAATTTAATTCGAAATAGTATTGAATTATCAAATTAGCCCTGAAAATATTGCATTATCTAACATGTTACACTGCCGATAATGAGATTTTAATGTCGGTCTAAACCCAGTGTTACAAGCTGAGTTGTAAATAATATAATAATGTTATAGATAGCTTACTAAATATGCTAATTATTGAAAACGTTATTTCCGACGTACACCATAATAAGATAGAACATAAGATAATCATGTTCGGATTGAAAAGGATTTCCATGTTCACGATAATTAAATTCTAAAATATTTAAAAGCTATTTATCAATTCATATGCAATATTTAATTTGTTAAAAACCTTGTTAAACATAAATTACTATTGAACGCATCTAATGGTACCAAATGAATCCAAGCTACTACCTTACATTATTATTTTTTAATTATATTACACTCTTTTCAAAGCCTTAATTAAGTACCAAATAATTGTCTACTTTTCTCGCCAACCAAACAATCATCGCGCGTACATCTCAACAAAAAAACAATTCGCTACGAAAACTACATTTGCACGTATACAGAATGCCAGAGCAGTCAGTCTTTTCCCACCCTCGGCATTGTTAAAACCATTGTTAACGCGACTACCTCGCGAAAATCACATCCACACGCTACACAACCCTATACATACATAGCGTGATTCTTGCGCGCTAATTTTGAAAAGCGAATTCACTCGCGATACGCCGAGCGCGCGAACAATGCGACAAACATGCGTCCACGCGCTTGTTATAATTGGCGCGCTCTGGATTTTCAAACCAGATTTTCCGAAAGCGCACCTGTCCGCGTTGCAAATCGAGTGCAAACGTGTTTCTCTATTGCTGAAGCTTTACTGCGGGTATGTTAAAAAAAAAAAAAAAAACATTCGTGTGGTGGCGACACGTGTTGTTTATTAATAATATTCGATGCATAAATTTGCGAGCAGTTCGAATAGACGCAGTTATGCGTTAGAGCAACTGTTCGCGCACGGCCGTGTAATCTAAATTCGGCAGGGCGCAATTAGTGGACTGTAAAGCTGTGGGAAAATCGAGTATACAACAACAAGTGCGCTTGTTTATTATACGATTGGATAAAAAAAGCACGGGTGGTGCTTTAATAGTCTGTATAAATTTGATTTTAATAGTCGTTCGTATGATTACAATTGGTGCACGATTTGTTTAGAATTGTTGTTTTTTTTTTTTTTTGTTTTGCGGTTTGCGTGATATTAAAGCGTATCATCCAATGTATAATGCGAATTAATAAATACAGGTAACTAAGGGGTCTTATTATTTTTGCAATCGATAGTTCTTAAATTAAGGTTGGTAAATTAATTATAAGTATTATAAACCTACTTGAACTAGGGTAACTCACTTGAACATAAACAATTTTATACCATCACTTTTCACCTATTATTAATGAAAGAGCTTAAATTCATGCATAACTTTTCAACGCAAACTGCAAAATAATATAATTATCCACTACTAAAACTCTACGGTTACACTCGTTGCTTTATATTCTCAAATCCTGTGAAATGTTAATCCTTAACTTAATCAACAAAATAAAACACACACACACACACCCGTATTCTCCATAGTGAGCTGTTAATATTCTCATTTCCAGCAACGACTGCATATTTTATTAGCTGTGAAAATAAACCATCAAGATAAAACACTTACGGCGCGACAAACGCAGTCGTCCAGCCAACCGATTTTGCTTGAAAACAGGACAAAACGAGACAGAACAGAGGGGGTGAAGGGATAACGTACAAAAAAAAGAAAGAGTGAATGAAAGAGAGAGAGAGAGAGAGAAGTGAAAACAACAAAAGACCACTCACCCTTGCCGTGGAGTTGCTGCCGGTTCGTATCGGCGCGCAGGTTCTCGGCCGTGTGAACGAGCTCGTCCAGCTGCGGCTTCTTCTGCTCCAGTTCGCGCAGCACCGTCTGCAAAATTCCAACGAAAATCCGTGAAAACAAAGCTCACTCGCCGGCAGGAAATAAGAGAGAGAGAGGGAGGGAAAAGAGGGAGAGACGTTTACTTTCGAGCCGCGCACGCGAGAGATGAAGGGATTCGAGAAGGTTTTGCTCTCTGCCGTATATACGCTCCGGTCACGCGGAGAGAGACACCGAGAGAGAGAGAGAAAGAGAGAAGTGAGTTTGAGAAATAGGATGAGGGTAGAGGGGATTCGCTGCGAAGTTTGTTTATTAGTTGAAGGAAAAGACGTACAGGGACGGAGAGATAGGCTTTTAGCTTGTACGAGGTTCCTCTTCTTTTTGAGGAGTGGGAACGGTGGTATTTGATGTTCTGTTTTGTAGGATTGATGATTTGTAATTTATAGATACAATTATTTCGAAGAGTCGTGTATGTTATTGTCACATTGCTTCTTTTCCTATGAGGTTTATATTCATTCATGAATAAATCATCTTTTAAAATACTAGTATTTTTTATCGAATTAGAAATAATTTAAAGAGGGTTTGTATATTGAGACATTATTTAAGTTACTATTTATTTAGTCGTAATAAATGCCCAACGTAATAATACTTATGATCATTTCATTTGTTGATTTTAAATACGTTGAGATATGGATTAATCTTTATTTGAAGATTAAATAACACATTACATGTGAAATAATTTAATCATATTAAACTAAAATGTGTATAACTTAAGTTATAAGAAAAGAAATAGAATAACATTTATTATTTATGGTAATTAACTTAAAGCAGTGTAGTATTAGTTTCCAAGTAAGTTATTTCATTCAAAAGTAGAACAAAACAACGCATGAATAAAATTACTCGATGCTCGTTTTAGATAATCTAGCGCTCGTGTACAGTGTCTAAGGATAATTCTAGTAAAAGTTTTTGTTTAACATTCCGTATAATTAGAGTCAGTTTTAACTGAAATTTAATTACAAACTTTTAATAATATCACAAAAGTCGCTATGTTGCAATTCCTGTATATATGTGTACGTAGTGGATTTTGTTATTTCAATTTATTCTCATATCACTAGGTATTAAAAGAAACTACATCATACTTTAGCATATTACAGCTTTCATCAATAAACTCAAAAATAATACTTTATAGTACACTGAGAAAAATGATATAGGAAAAATTAAACTCTTCAGATAAAAATTACTATAATTTCTCTTAAACACGGGACATACTCACTTTATGAAGAAATTTTAATACAATTATAGTAATTTTTAATATGAGCCTATGAATTTTTACTATCTGAAAGAATAAAAATTGCTATGTAACATAGTAAAATTTAGTGTACGTACGACAAATATTAGATTGCCTGCAAATTTTACTATGTTACATAGCTATTTTTGTTTTTCTTATAGCAAAAATTTATAGGCTTGTATTAAGAATTACAAAATGAATATTTGAAAAATATATATGCTTTAATTTATAACTCCAACTGTTTTTTTTATTGATATTTATGATAAATTAAAAATATTAATTTATAATGTTTTAGAAAAAGACGCAAGAAAAAATTATAAATATAAGAAATTAGCACCGATCGGATAATTGAAGTAAAGTTCTTAACAATATATATGAAATATTTAATAATATTAATCATGTATCACATTTTTTATGAAAAAGTGCATTAAAAAATTATATTTAATTGATTATGTCAACAAATAATTGTTATGAAAGTAAAGGTACTGAATATACAAAGTTCCAAAATTTAGTAACACGTATGTCTGTATAGGTAAGTGGTTAGCGTGCCCGACTGCTGTGCTGAGGCCCCAGGTTCAAATCTCGATGTCATCAAAAATTTTTTAATTCGTTTATTTAATTTATTCTTGTTTTAAAGTATTTATTTACTTCATAAAATTCAATTAAAATGTAATAACTCAGATCTCTCCCAAAAAAGGGGAGATCCGAATACTTTTTTCATGTATTTGGTGTCCAGTAAATTTTACTATGTAACATAGTAATTTTTAATAGAATGTGATTATGTCCCACGGTTAATACAAATTATAGTAATTTCTGTATGAAGAATGTGAATTTTTCCTATATCATTTTTCTCAGTGTAAACAGAAAATACTCAAATAAACTTGGCATAAAATATTAATTTGATCTTATTAATTTTCAGTCAAATTAGTCAACTCACAAAAATGTAAAAAGAAAACAACGCAACTCGAATTTTTCCAAAATTAAAGTACTGAATAATTTTCGTCCACAAATAATTGAGATATACTCTCAATTTCCTAAATTGCACCTGATCACTTACAGCCTTGTATGCTTTTTTACTAAACTAACATTTTCATGATAACCGTACGTTTCGCAAGAAACATGGGATTAAAATGAAACTTGTTTTCTCTGTTCCTCGAGGAGAAAAATTGCAGTGGGAATTGCCGGAATAAATTATAGTTCTGTTAGCTGCAGTTTATCCCTATTAGATTCCAGGCGGCAGCGCGAAGCTAGAGAAATTACAGAAAATATGACTTCTATTAAATCGTGCACTCGAGATAACATTGGCTTGAAAAAGAAATTACTTTTTTCTACCAAAAAAAGTCTATAAAATACAAAAATTTTTCTCTTCATATTTTCATAATTTGTGTACTACACCACATCTAAACAAAAGTTCGCTTATGATTTCTCTTGATCACAAATTAACTAAACTGAATAAACATCGATAAATACGTATAGAACAAGAACGTTTACCAACCCCCTGCAAAATCAACACTTTTTTTTACCCCTCGATTGTATTCGTAACAGCGCAGACTTTGAATATTCCGTGCTCTCACGTGTACGCGTCTCTATCAAAATCTCGAATCAAAACTTCCTGCGCGCTCCGCCGCTTCGATTCGAGCGCGAGCTGGGAAAAAGCCCTTCGTAAACACAGGCGATTCATACGTACGTACATTCATTCATTCCTCCGTTCGTGCACGCGATGGAAAGAGAGAGAGAGAGAGTGCAAGCACCTTGTACTACCTCAACTACCACTCAGTGTCTACAAACTCTCGGGCCGATGTATACTACGGTTCCAAGATACTTTTATGTTTTCCAGGAAAAATTCCATAAGTTTTTTGTATACTAAATGAAGTAGGCGTGTTATAATTCTTGGATGCTTTGGGCTGATAAATAATGTAGAATTTAAGGATACACGTGATTTGTTTTCATTAAGTATTTCAGTATTTATTCTTTTAAATAAAATGATGATAATTTTAAAAATTTTAAATCTATTCGATCTTCTGAAAATACCCAATTTTTCTTTCATTTCCTACCAATTCCATCAAAATAAATGGAAGAAAAACGGAAAATTTCCATTTCGGAGGGCACTGTATTTTAAAAATACACATTCTGTATGTAATACGAAATTCCTTATCTCTCGTTCTCCTCGCTCTGAAGCGTCTTCCACCGTTATAACGTTTTCTTTCCAAAGGTAATTGTACATCCAACATCGATTTTACAAGCAGTACCCGACCTACAAAATCAAATGGCCACTAAAACGAAAATGAAAAATTCCGTACCTACAAACACATCATACATATACCAATTAACCAATGAAACTATTAAAAACAAACCACTTAGCATCTCTCGTTATCCCAAAAATTCCATAAACCCACCTACGAATTCCTCTCTCCTTTCTCTCTCACCTCCTATACCCCATAGCAGTTAAAGAGAGAAAAAAAAATTCCTCGACCACACGCGGCCACAGCACCGCACGCGACCACCACCGTTCACTCGCGCGTGCGTGCAAACAGGCGAGTGGCCGCGGTGGGTTCTGTCAGGAGCAGCAGCAGCAGCAACATACAGTAGAGGAGAGAGAGAGAGAGAGAGAGTAGCTACACACGCACTCCCAGGGGCGTATAGAGAGGGAAGACAAGGCAGTAGTAGCAGCAGTGGCGGCACAGCCGGGTCGATCGCCAGTTCCAGGTAGACATTTTGCCCCGGCGCCAAGATAGAGCCGGGAGGCAATCGATAGCCTCGCCGAGCGCGCACGCCGCTTAAAGCCTTTAAGATTCGCCGCCTCTGTATATACGTAGCAGCGGTGATGGTGGTGGTGGTGGTGGTGGTGGTGGTGGTGGCGGCGGCAGCAGGAAGCGCGAGGGAGAGAAATATCGATTCGCATTCCGTGGCGCGCACTCGGGTCTTTGACTCTCTCTCTCGCTCTCGCTCTCTTCGTACGAAGGATCGGCTTTGACTTTGTGTATGCGTGTGTAGGAGGGGACACGTTCTGTTACCTTTTTTTCAGTAATTCAGGGGGAGGTAGGGAGTCGAGAAGAGAGCTGCTTTTCGGCTCTCTTTATCACGCGCAGGAAACTGACGGACGTATGTGTATGTGTGTGTATGTGCATCGTGTGAAACTTTTACGTTGGAGGTAAAGGAGGGCCGCACTCCGGCACAGATTGGAAGAGAGCAGACGCGTGAATGTTTCAGGAGGCGACGAGTAGTTTTGAGAGTAATTAAATTTTGAGAGAGAGAGAGAGGGAGAGAAAGCGTGAAAAAGGGGTGGATGATATGGAGGCTTTTTTTTGTAAATGCAGATGTGGGTTGGAAGAAGTGGAGAGGTCACGGTGTAAAGGTATTTTTCGGAACAGCCAAATCAAGTATTGTTTTAAATGAAAGAGTATAGTGCTGCTTTTATTATCGATGTAAAGTAAGTATTTCATTAGGATTTTTAACTACGAAACAAAGTACGTTTGATTTTCCAATGGAAATGTAGTAGAGGACTGAGATTCTAATGAAAAATTACTTCGATAACTAAGAATTCAATTGAAAATATGAGAAGTTCTATTTTTGAAAGAACTTTTGCGTCACAAAGCTTTGTCTTTGAGAGAGCAAAGAAATTTGGTTATTTGATTGATCAACTGTAAAATTGAAATAACATTTTAAATTGAGCACTGACGAATCTTGGAAACTCTATTTTTTTAAATAATTATTTGTAATAAAATAATGATATTTGCGATTTTGCTTTAGTGTAAAATCGTTTTCCAGTTTTAACCCTTTCGTGCCGTAGTGGTCCTGTAGAATCCACTTAGTTCAAGATAATGTAAAAAACTAAAATTAAATAATTTTTTGAACCTACCCATTTAGTCGTGTTCATTCATCCAAGAGGAAGCCCTCTGGTAATTAAAATTGAAATTTTTTATTCTTTTTTGTTCTGGTTAGTACATTAAAAAAGAGCTCGGCGATGAAAATTGGGATTTCATGAAAATTTGGATCTTAAGTGGTTTATTTTCCAGTAAAAAAAGGGTTAATGTGGATTTTTTTTATTCGGAGTGGTGGATCTTGTTAATGAGACAATATACTAAGAATTGATCACCTTCCTAGTTCAAAAATATGATATTGTTGTCGGGGCAGTCGGTCTTACCGAGAAATAAAATATAAAGGTACCGTGATCTACATGTATCGCACACTCGCGCGCACGTGTGAGTATACACAACCATCGAACCTCGTTGATCATATGTAGCGAGGTTTTGAATAATGCCGATTACACCTTAAATTTAATTACCATTTTAATTTTGAAAATTTAAAAATTTTAATTTTAGAAAAAATTCCATTAAGACGGTATGGGTCCTCCAGAACCCACTTGAAAAATAATACTTATCGCTAATTTTGAAAAAAAAAACGGTGAGAGAGGGATCTTAATTGAAGAATTTACAATTAGAATATACAAAAAAAACGTCACTTTTTCCCCGGAAAAGGGGCCTCGGCACGAAAGGGTTAATAACTTTATTTAAAAAATGGAATTAGAATAGTTGAATAACGAATTATTATAATTTCGAAATTGAAAAATTTGAATTTCACCTGTAAAGGCGATGATTAACGACACGAGTTGTATGGTATATCTTCAATTCATATTACAAATATATTCTATATTTTTATGCAATACCTGGAAATCCATGAATTCCATTTTTACTCGTAATCATACTCGTATCGCTTTCCAGTACTCATCGATAATATTTTATTTAAATTTTTATATGATATTGAACAGAATATTGATACATTGATATTTACATTTTAATTTATATTCTTTTTTGTATTACTGTAATATGAACCTAACATTATTTCAACTCCGATCAATACTTACAGACTTATTTTTATTAAATTTTACATAAATATTAACGTATAACGTGCCATTCAACAAATACCGGAAATTTCATTCAATACACATATAATATTCAAAGAGCGCATATACATATACACACTTTCGAAAGCCAATGAAAACATAAATACACAATGAAGATGTCGCTTGAGGTCCTCTCTCGCTCTCTACAAAATATCGA
Source organism: Torymus tubicola (assembly GCA_035583055.1). Lineage (NCBI taxonomy): Eukaryota > Metazoa > Arthropoda > Insecta > Hymenoptera > Torymidae > Torymus > Torymus tubicola. The sequence continues at coordinate 27,869 of JAWWEQ010011713.1, read as the reverse complement.
AATCACTGTTCACCGCTCGTACATCCTCGAAAGTTTTAACGACGCGCCAGTTATTTATGCTTGACAAACGCGCTCGCGAATCAAGCAATAAAAAGTTCATAAATCGCGCGCAAGGAGCCGGAAAATTCGGTAAAATTTTACAACGTCCACAAGAAATATGTATAAAAGTTTATTAAAGCAGTAAAAGTTTCATCAGGAGAAACGGCTGGAAAACTTGTAAAAGCACTGCTCTCTTTCCCTTGGCTTTACGATACACCACTCTCGCGCGACGTGTACACGTAGATATATATATACGTATACATGTACATACCTACGCGAGAAGCTTTCTCTCGCCTAGCGAGCTAATCCATAAAACACGGGTATAGCGCGAGAGAACGCGAGCAAGTAAAAACTGTTGCATATAATTTATCGCAATTAGCATGATTTCCGTCGGTCGAGCCGTCGACGTTGCGCGTGATTTTCCTATGGCCTCCGCGAAAATTGGTGTTAAGACTTTGCGCGCGAGCCATCAATAACGAGGATAATTTCGAAATCTAGTTTGTGCCATTCGATTATCCACTGGGAATCGTATTTCCAGAAGCGCACACATGCAGCAACAGCAACAGCAGCAGCATACCAGCCGCACTGTCCACTCTCACTCCCATTGTCCGTTAATTATTTCCGCGTTTATCGATTGCCCGCCCCCGGCGTCGTTAGCATTCGTCGCGTAATAATTATCATAATATTTTGCAAATGTAATTCGGAAAATCGAATTTTGTCCGATGGTCAGTTTAGTCCTTTTGCAACTTGTAAATAACTAAATCGTAATGACACACACACACATGCAGTGCTCTAAACTCTGGGTAATTAATCTATTTCCAATACGATGAATGATTACTACGATATTTGCATTGACGATAATGTGTTCAGCGTTGAAAACTTTACACAGCACTGATAATATTTATGAATTCCTGGAGAAACAAGCCACCGAACGTGGAGTATTTCACGAAACGGCCATGAATAAGAATTAGAAAAGCCAGTGACTTTCCAAGTATACCGAATGGTCGGAACGCCGATAAGGAAATGTATCCTTGTAAAATCAATTTAAGTCTATCGGCGATCGCGAAAGTTCACGACCGGCGGACCTTGTATCGAGGCCTGGCATCAACGTGAGAGAGAGAGAGAGAGAGAGAGAGAGAGAGAAAGAGAGACCGAGAGCAAGCTTTTGGAATTTCGCCAGAGGAATAGACATTATGGACCGACCTCGAGTACAGCAACTTCCTCATGAAGTAAAAAAGACATTGCAAGAAGTAAAAATCACTTGTAGCACGTATACGTTCGTCCCTTTGAATTTGATTACACGTGTCGTCGTTAATTTTTTACGAACTGTGAAATTATTTGATGGCTCGTCATAAAGGTAACGCGTGTAATGCTTAAACTACTGTAAGAAGGTACATCGAATTAATTCACTTGTATTATCAAAGTCTTATGGAAATACAACAGGCCGTAATAAAACCTTTCGAATGTTTGGAAAATGTATGTAGCAATAGATAATAAATGGAGAGGAATTATTACACAATTACTTTGTCAACATTCAAAGCTTATATCGTTTCATATAGTTACTTCGAATGCCATCCACAATCTAAGACGCATTTAATTCCACCCAAAATCTACATCTTCCCCGTACACACTAAACCAGGAAAAATCATTTCTCCACCTCCCACGCTGACGAAACACCAAATTATCAATTACAAGACTAACACTTGCCACCAACCCATCTTCCCTCCTCCTTCTCTCTCCGCCTTTACCAGCTCATCCCGCAACTTTCCCAAAACAACCGCCGCGCCACACGCATCCTGAATTCAAGTTCAAAACACTATCTAACATGGCGCACACACACACAACATTCAACTTCCTCGCTAATTATTCATCCACCGACGGCTGATTACCCGCTTCTCTCTCTATCTCGCATCCCGGATAAACACGCGCCTGCGGGAAACTATGTCGCGGACTCCTCGTCTTCGTCAACGAGAACGAGAGAGACAGAGAGAGATGGTGGTGAGATCAGAGAGAGAGAGAGAAAAAGAGAGAGGAGGATAGTTCACCGAAGAATAACATCAAAAGCGCGCGCGTGCTACGTTTATCCCAGCCAACTAATTTCAACTAAAGCCCGTGTGTGTGTGTGTGTGTGTTATAGGGAGAAGGGTGAATGTTGATTCCATTATTGTGGGCTGAAAGTCGTTTTAATGAGTCGGAAAATGTAAAAGGGGGAAGAGTAGAGTGAAGGAGATAAGAATAAAGGAAGGGCGAGTAAAGGGTCTGCTTATTGTATAGTGCAGTAAAGGCTATCGCGATGCAAAGGGTTATTGTTGTTGTAGAGGATATGGAGATCAGGGCTATTTTGGCCTGGTGGCAGCTTTACGGGGTTTTGGCTTGGAATTGGCTGCGTGTGTCTGAAAAGTGTATGCGTTGATTCGGTTTGGCATTGTTTGGGTTTAAAGGAGGGAGGTAACAAAGGGATGATGTTTAGTTCACTGTTAGAAAACTTCGATATATATATCGTATGTGTGTATATTTTGAAATGCAAAATGTAAACATAGTATATCTATACATATGAAAGTTTTCTTATAGTGTTTAAGATAGTTGTGTTTTATGTGTAAAAACATGCATAGAATTAGGAGAAAAATTAATGCTGTCGCTAGACGTGAGAATTATTGGAATTATTCGGTATGTATGTGCTATAGAGAGATTGTGGAATAGTGAAATATATATATCTCGAATTTTATCAGACTGATTTTTTCGTTTTTATGACGTTAGCACAGATATTATAAATGGTAGGATAACCAAATTCAATTTTTGCAGTAATTTTTTCAAGACGATTTTCAGGAAGGTCATATAATGACGTTAGATACTGTAATTTGGTTATTACCGATGCTTGTGCTCTATTTCACAAAAATACTCTCTATCGTCATTTGATATTCCACGAATGAGCCAAAAAGGTTGAAATGCTTACTGAATACCGAACAATAATTCAGGCTGATATTTCGGTAGCGAAGCTCTCCTTTATCGAGCGAAATTTGAGGAAATATATTTTCAGGTTTGAAAATCAAATAAAGCTGAAAATTCATTGTAATATTCCCGCGCTCTATATTTGGAAAACTCGTTTTCACAATAATAATCGTTATCCTACCAAACGTAAACCAACCAATTATTCTTTAATCTTATACACTTTCCAGTCAACAATCCAAAATTAAACTTTACAAATTATATTTAAATTCCTAATTCAAAAATTGTCCAATCATGAATTCTATACTACATCTTCCTTTGAATCCTTGATAGACAACCCTAGCCGCTCGATCACGATTGATCAAGCTCTAAACGCTCCTTCGAAAATTCTCGCGATCCGCTATAGATAGCACAAGCTCCTCGCTTTCTTTCATCAATGCGATAAAGATCAGGGTAATTAATGTCACTCGGGGCGACGCCTCGCGTGTCCTACGCCCGTTCGCTTCTCCGCCCTTCGCACTTTCTCCCTCGTACATACGCTGCGAGCTTACACGCGCTCCGTATGGCGCTCGGAATTCTCTTCTTCGTTCTTTCGATTTCGATACTATCGCTGCGTGGAATTCTTTTGCAAATTTAGCGGAAACTCGGAGTCTATTGGTGGTAAAAGTTTTCATGTTGATTTGGTGTTAACCCAGCGGATTAAATTTTGAAAATGAGAGTAAAAGGTAAGTGAAGTAATACTGTTGTTTATCTATTTATGAAGTCATAATAAAAATGTCGAAAATTAAAAGGTAATGTGAATCAATAAACGATCAGACCTGGTAGACTAATTTTAAATTCACTTTCACAAGACTGGCGCTCTAGCGTTAGTTTCATTCTATATTTTCCAAGTAACCAAACTCAGACAAATAAACTTCGAAAAAGCAAAAACATGACGAATTATTTGCAACTAAATTAATTTTAATACTATCAAATATCACTCAAATTTTCGTTACGAAATTAACATTTCAAACTATTACATAGTAATATTTAAAATAACCACAAGCTCTGCCAAATTTATCATCAAACGCATCAGACAATTTCATGCCATTATAAACCCTAAACACGTAAAAACTGTCGGCGAGATACAGACGAGCGAATGTCCGTGCGCGTGTTTACAGTGCATCTCTCGCGCATCTGCTTTCTAAATATTTCAAGCTGCCTTTTATAAACGCTCGCCGCGCGTATAATCCCTATCCTCCCGTCCCCCCTCTCATCCACCGAAATTTCCCGTCCCAAAACTTTCCTCTTATTACCTCCGGTTTATCACCGGTTTTTATTCCGACGCGCGCTTCCGCATATAATGGGGTTAAACAGGCGAATCCTGCCACGATGGCGTCGTCAGTGGCGGTGTTATTATTCTGTAACGAATTAGTGCAATTTCAGCGCGCGCGCCTTCCCTGAGAGTGTATGTGAGATACAGCGTGTAATAGCATAATGTACATTTTGTTGATATGATATGCGCAATCTGCACGCGCGAGCGCGAACGCAGTGGCTATACGGTTCGATAAATTTCAATCCACTCGGAGGCGGCAGCGGCGTTCGCGGAAAAACGATGCGGAAATGCAAGCCTGTTTATGCAGCAGAGAAAGAGAGATGCAGTTTATACACGTCGATTAAAAATTTTTGCCTGCAGCATTTAATGCCCAGTCGCGCTGTAATCCTTTGAATTATACGCAAAGGTTATTTCGCTCGGTAATATTTAATGAATTCGCGTGAGATATTGATATTGTTTTAATCGTAAAATGCCAATTTCAAAGTTAAATGCGTCTTTTTTTAATCCTCCACCTTTTTACATTGTTTTATTGTTGTTGTTTACAAATTTATCATTACTTTCCCATTAAATGATATCATTAGCCTTTTAAAAAATTTATCCTATAAGTTTTCATAATCGTTCGACCAATAATTCGCTCTAAAACTTTTACAAGAACACAGCTGTTAATTAATGTATCCGAAGTTAATGTCTTTTGTTAAACTTTTTAAAGGCTCGAAAGCCACTTATACACCTTCGCCCAACCTATTATATAAACATAGGGTATACGCGAAATAAAATATACGAGTATTTACGAGCCATTGTCCGACATCTCAAACGTCAGCTTTAAAAAGCTTAATAAAAAAATAATACCCGCCCTTCAAATCAATAACGCGAAAGATTTTAATTCACTGAAACCTACGCATACTTCCAACCTCTCTACACACCATTACCGACACTCATAAAAATCTTCCCACTTCCCCTTCACACACGCCCCAACGCCGCCCCTAACATCATCACAATTCGATCATCCCCGTACAATATAATTCACAAAATTCGCGCACCTTATTGTCCGCGTCCCTCTCTCTCTCTCTCTCTCTCTCTCTCATATCCCTCGATCGAACCATCCCCCACGCACGCATTCCCATTCGATTTCCACCCCTCCCCCCATGTTATCCCTCCCTATCCTATATATATCCACGCACACATGCGTTCTCCCGCAACCTCCGCATCTCTGCCGAAATTCGCCCGCCACCCCCCAATGCCGGCAGCCATTTGCATATCAATTTAACGCACGGCTATCGTCGTCGTTTTCTCCTTTTTTTCTTTATCTTCCACCTCCCCCCGCCCCTGTTGGCTACTACCGCAGTCCGCTATATCAATTTCCTTTCCTCGTCACATATAACGGAACGACGCGAGACTCTATGGCGGCGCGCTTCAAATCTGAATTTCTAATGGCCAAATTTTGAATTTCAAATATACACCGCGCGACCGGCGTGCATCTAATTCCCTCCGTCGCGAAAAGAACGTATGTTGGATAGTGTGGGGGAGCGGGGGTTGGGGTAACGAGCACCTAAAGTTGCGCTGAATTTTATAATCTTCGCCCGATAAGAAGTTGAAATTATTTTTTCGAAGAGTAGTTGCTAGATATCGCTGGCGGGAAAATGCAAAATCTGTTAGACGGGCGTCGAGTGGTTACCCACGGAGGGAAAGATACACAAGTGTAGGGAACGGAGTTACCGGCGAGGAAATCGCCGTGAGCTGTTATCGACTATTGCGGTTGGTTGCAGGTGATAGAGGGCAACGGACTATATGCGGAACTTGAGAGAGTCACCGGCCACATTTGCCGCGATGCGGTAAAACGCCGGCAGGCGCGGAATGGGTTTATCGAACTGGTAAGTTCGATAAGTGATATGAATTTGTGGTGGATTGATTGGGTGAACAAAATTTTTTTTTCTTTTTTTTTCTTTGTTATTAATTTGTATGAAAACTTTTTTGTTTGCAAAACTCTTCTTCCGTGAGAAACGTTACTACGGATGAAGTGTTTTCAATCAAAAATTTCTTTTACTAATTAAGAAAACTGCACTGTAAACATCGATTGTGAGATAATTACGATTTTTTTTTCTTCGTGTTTTATATGTACACACTTTTATTAATACGTAGTTCACTTTGTATTTTGGGAAACTCTTTATATTACCAAAATACATCAATAAACGTGATTTATTGACAATCACATAGCTAATTGTGTATTTGTGACAATAACATACGACCCAGCAGTAGCAAAACTCTAGTACATCAATCATATATCAATTAGCGGCAGATTATCACGACAATTTTCCGTCCCGATAAAGATCAATGAAGAGGAAGAAGAGAAGGAGATGAGATAAAGTGGAAAGAGAGCGTCGGACTACTACTGACCTTTTGTTTGTCGATGAGTTGAAGGATGTTGTCGACATCGCCGACCACGACAACCTGTTGGCGTATCATGTCTTCTTTCACCGCGAGCCAGTCACGTATCTGAAACCATTCATTATTAAGATGCTTTATGAGCGCTTAATTGGAGAGTAATTCAATCGCGGCTGTGGTGTACGTTTATCAAACGTGCTCGAAAAATTAAAGTACGTTCCGTACGTAACACCGATGGGGTGGTGAGTCGATTTAACTTTTTTTTTTTGGTTAAGCATTGTATTTTAATTATAACGATACGTTCGTAACGTGCTCAGTTAATGAAAAAAAATTGAATACGTTTTAATAATGTAGCAAATGAAGAGGTTTGTGAATCGTGCTTATCTCATGCTGAATTGAATTAATAGTATAATTAACTAAATAATAATTAATATTGCTACAGCAAATAAAAAAATTACAATACCCAAATTAGTTGCTAGCTACGTGAATTTTAAAGTAATTAACTTTTAATGTATCCCAGGAACATAGATAAAAATTTTGTAAAGAATTTGTTTATTGTTAAATCCAGATGCAGCAACGAGCATTTCAGTTTCAAAGAGCTATTGTAGCATTATTTATTCATGAAAGCCTTAAAAAGCCAACTTCTCTTTCTAAAGGAAGACTCTTGCTTCGTGAATACAAGTGGAAGCATTCGGGTTTAGTCGGACGTGCATTTCATGTAAGTAGGTACCGTTTTTGTACGAGTATACTAAGAGATTATTTTCATATTACATATTTATACGGCCAAGTTCTAAAATATACTCTTATCATATTCAACAACCTCAAGTTTATTGCATTTTCTTTTATTCGCCGGATAGAATCTTTACAAGCGTTTTCCATTCCCAATTATTTTAAGTGATTCCACTGTATAACTGATATAGATCTGCGGATGGGGTTTGATCAAATATATTGAAATGACTGTTTAATCGTTCGCGCTCAGAAACTGTAAGAAAGGGAACCGACGAGGCTGAAGTTTTAATCTAATTTGTTAAATTGATTTTCGAACCGCTCCAAATCCAATTTAAGCTGTGAAGTTTCTTCAAAAGTATTTTTACTTTATCATTTTGAAAAATATCACTTTTTTAGATTAAAATATTTATTATCTATCCTATCAGAGATTCTAACTATAAACTAACTAAAAACAATTTTCTACTTTTATTTGGTTTTGTCATTTATATTTGACAACATTTACATTTAGTTTTAAGTATCTATAATTCTTTTTGCTCAATTCCGTCAATCCTATACATACCAACTATAATATATTGTTAATTATCTACCTGGATACTCATAAAATCTCACACATGTTTCATCATAACAACGACCAGAGACATTCCCCTATATATACAGCCATTTATTTATACACCTAAATCTAATCAATGATCCCTACCCTTATCACGTACTTTTCCCAACCCAAGTACCACCAACCCCACCCACCCATAAGACGTTCATATACCCCCTTCACGCAGCCGGCACATTACCGCACTCACCTGAAGCAGCTGACTATCGGGCGACGGCGAGGCGCGCGCGCTCTGCTGGCCGGGTGCCGCTGCTTTTGTCACCACCGCCGCCGGGTAATCGCCGCTACTCGCTCCTCCCGGGCCGGCGGCACTCCCGGTAGCGGTAGCCTGCTGCTTCTGCTTCTGCTGGTCTCCTTCGGTCTTGGCTGTAGACGCACTGCTGCCTACGCTGCGCTCGCGCTCTGCAACAAGTATATAAGAGAGTTAGTAAACGATTAGTATGGACAAAGGCAGGGCTTCCCGTATAGGCGGTATGTGTCTTTAAGAGGGTAACGTTCTTTCGCGGTTAATTTGATTTGAGCGGAGACGGAAGTTAAGTAGTGTCGGTATACTGTGTTCAGGTGGTTTTAAGTATATATATATATATGTATGTAGATGTGGGTCGGAAAAAATGTTTTACATGTTGTTGGGGTAGTGTAAATTTACATAACCATTTGTACGGATTTTTAAGCCCGTTTTGGGTGAAATAGGGAAAACGATTGAAAAATAGGCCATTTGCCCTCGAAATCACTTTAACGTAAAAAGAGTCACGTATAGTTTTTATTTTTTCATTGTCCAGCCAGTGTATTGTTGTGGTACCTCGGCGAGTGAAATTCATGGAAACGTTTAAAATTTAAAGCTGCACACGAGTTTGGGATTTACGTTACATTTGTAGAATCTGCACATATATACATAAATAAACGCGGAAGAGAGAAAGGAGGGTAAATATAGCTGCATGACTGTAATTAACATGTAGCCTTGTATAACATTGTTTACAGGGTATTTTACATAAATGTAAATTAGCATGAATCTTGTTTGAGCCATTCGTACCGTTATACCAGCGTAAAATTGTATACGAACTTAATTATTCTCTCGGAAAGTACTGTATAACAAGAATATTAACATTGCTGTTATACCATCACTCTTTCACAAAGAATCTCTTTTTAACAACCAAACATCTAGATGAATAAAATATAATACTCCTCCCCTTTCTGTTTGGACACTCTCAACTCACTCCCTATAATTCTCTCAACCCCTCAAAAAACGAAACAAATCCATTAGCGACGAATTCACACCTACAACCTCGCTCACGAGAGAATATCAATTAAACTTTTGATTTACGATCCGAAGCACTCAGTGTTACATTCACGTATATATGCTTCTTCACTCCCCTTCCTCTCTTTCTCACTCACTCTCTCACGCGTTGAAAAAGAAAGAAACGCCTACGCCTTAGCGCGTTGCTCGCGTGGCGCAATATCGAGCGGCTAAGCAAACATACACACATACGTACACACACACACACACACAGAGTGCGCAACGCCGTAGGAAAAAATAATAATCCGCACGCGCGCGCGCGAGGTATTGAGACGTCGCGAGAGAGAGAGAGAGAGAGAGAACGCGGAAAAATGAACGCGTCGAGGAAATCTGAAAGGACGCGCACAACAGGTTCGCGCTCTGCGTATATGTAGAGAGCCTGAGGGTGGCGATCGTGAGTGTTTGGGGATCGAGGGAGTGTAGAGAAGTTGTAAGGTATAGAAGGAAATGGAGAAGGGGGGGAGGGGCGGGTTCAGGAAGTCGTTGGGGGAAAGATGCAAGATGGTGATGGGTGTTTTTTTTTATGAAAGATTGATGGTCTTTTTGAAAGGGCACGACATGATAGTAAGAATAATTAATTTTTTTTTTTACATTTCCTGGGATTGATTTGATAACATTAATGACGTATAGATTCAAATGTAGATTGAACAAAATTTCAGTAGGCAGTAATTGATTGCTTGTATTAACAGAGATTTTTAATCTAATATTGTGAAAAAATAAAACTTTATTTCTGTCGATTACAAATAATATAATTAAAAATGCAACCTGTACTTATAGGTATAATAATTGTATATGTTTTAGAAACAAAGGATTAAGAAAATATTTCCAACACTTTCGATTAATACACACTTAATACATGCAATACATGCAATATATAAAAGATAAATGAAAGAAGAAAACATTACAAACTGAAATCCTCCATTATACTTTAAATATTTCCAAAACAACAAGAGCCCTATATACCACTGCCAAACTCAACGTTGTTACGGCTTAACAAACATGTTTTCCGAGTCGCAAAGTCAACACATCGGAATACCATCGATTCATACTTCTGCCAGTTGCCGTAGTTACATCAGAAAACTTGTTATTCTCTCCGCGTCAAAATCCATCGCAGATGTTACTCACTCTCTCTCTCTCTCACACACTAGACTAGACTTGTATACACATACACACATACTGCTCGATACATTCCTATATATATACACACACACACATACAAACTTCCGCGCTCAGCCAGTAGTACAACCACCCCAGCGAACTTTCGCCTCGAGGATTCATTCGAACTGTTGCTCACTCTCTCGTGTTGCGTTGTCATGCGTCTTTCCGCGTGTACACGCGCATGTAGTACATGGAAAGAGAGATAGAGACAGAACGAAAGTGAGTAAGAGAGAGAGAGAGAGAGAGAGAGAGAGAGAGAGAGAGAGAGAGAGGAAGCGTGGCAATCTTTCGGTCGAACTCGACCTTCCGGTACCGCCTTAGCTTCGTCATTTCTTTTCGATTATTCGATATCGGTATAGAGAGCCTTGCGCTTGCTCCTTTTTCCGCTTATTTAACTTGTTCTGGAAAGTTGGTAATAGGATTCCCGAAGTTTTGGAGGGCAGTACGAGGAGGAAAAGAGAGAGAAGCGAAGGGAAAAGAGGTGAGTTTAGAGGACGATCAATGGGAAAAATTCGAACGGCGCGCACTGCTATTCCTTATACTTTTTCATTCAAATTTATTCAATATAGCCATGAGGCGCGCGGACGAACTTTTGACGATCGAATTTGTGTTTGCTTCGGTTGAGTTATTAAATATTTGGGCGAAATATATATATTTTCCCCGTCGATGCAGTAATGTGAATTTTAATTTAATTTGTAATGAGATATAAGGGATTACATGTTTGTCATTAAATTTATGTTGTTATTATATGGGTACATTACGATGTATAATAAAATGTTTGGATTGTATCGTCGAATTTTTTGCTAATCCTTCACGTCAAGTTAATCGTTGAAGCAAAATTAAGTATAATCCAATAATCCAGTAATAAATTTGTGTTATTTAATTAACATTTGTACAAATTAAATATACAATATTATGTAAACAGCTTCTGAACGGTTATTAATTAATTAATTCGATATTGTATAAAATTAAAAACGACATATTATAACGACATTAAAGGACTTTCGTCGAAAACAAATTACACGTTTTCCCTTCAAAATTACTTCTATCAATCACCCCCGGTCAGTCGATCAAATAGAAAATAGTTCCACACGTTGATTGATTAACTTCGTAGCCCAGAAACGCAGGGCAAAATTTCGCTTGCAAATCCAACAAACTCTAATCAAGTTTATATAAACATACACACGCCTCCCGCTATTTCCTCCTACCTCTGACACTTTCAATATTTTAAATAATTCCCTTAACCCTTTCGTGCAGTAGTGGTCCTGTAAAACCCACTTTGTTCAAGATGATGTAAAAAACTAAAATTAAATAATTTCTTGAACCTACCCATTTAATCGTGTTCAGTCATCCAAGAGGAAGCTCTGTGGCAATTAAAATTGAAATTTTTTATTTTTTTTTTTCGTTCCATTTAGTACATTAAAAAAAGAGCTCGGCGATGAAAATTGGGATTTTATGAAAACTTGGATCTTAAATGGTTTATTTTCCAGTAAAAGAAGGGTTAATGTGGATTTTCTTTTATTCGGAGTGGTGGATCTTGTTAATAAGACAATATACTAAGAATTGATCATCTTCCAAGTTCAAAAATATGATATTGTTGTCGGGGCATGTTACGTAAACGTAGTGGGTCCTACAGGACCCAGTCGGTCTTACCGACAAACAAAATATAAAGGTGCCGTGAATTACATGTATCACACACTCGCGCGCACGTGTGTGAGTATACGAAACAAAAAAAAATAAAAATTTTGATTTTGAAATTTTAAATTTAATAATTTTCATTTAAAAAAAAATCCATTAAGTCCGTATGAGGTCCTCTAGGACCCACTTGAAAAATAACACTTATCGCTATTTTTGAAAAAAAAAACGGTGAATTGATCTTAGTTGAAGCATTTATAATCAGAATATCCAAAAAAAACGTCACTTTTTCCCCGAGAAAGGGGCTCGGCACGAAAGGGTTAAACAACGATTTCTTGAAATTTCGGCTTTATCCCTCCCCCAAAAGCACGTCAGAAAAATGTCAAAATCAACGTGCCAGCACAACCGGAGAAACACCTCTAGTACAAGCACACACACACACACACACACACACACATATATATACACATACATACGCATTCAAGCGCACGAGGGAGGCCGAAAGACAGCAATTTGGAAAATTTACGGCCTCTCGAGGAGGCTTTTAATAAGACTACCTAACTCGCCGGGGCCGAAGTTACTGGCGCGTGTTAAACTCTCCCTCTTACCGGCAAGCTCGCAAGTTCTGAGTTCCTTGCGCGTAACGCGCGGGTGCCGTTCATCAAGCAGCCGCCGCCCGCCGTTGCGTTGGGTGACTTTATATAGTAAGGACTGAACGGGAGAAGGGGGCGCCAAGTATTTACAGAATTTCGGTAGAGGTACAAAGATCCGCTGGTCTAATGCTGCTGTGAAGCCTATAGATCGAGACGCGTGATTTTGTGAGGGTTAATAAAGATGAAATAGGGTTGACGAGTGTAACGAATGTTAATCAGCGTTAATAAAGAATATTTGGAGTAACTTGAAGTCAATTTTTTTTTTTAATTAAATTTATTGAATTTTATAAAATTATGATTTCTATACTGTATATTATATTTAGTTTATAAAATTAAAGCGATAATTAAGAATAATTAAAAAGTTAAGTTTCCTTTTTTTAAATTCACAACATGCAGGATTAACATTTAATTCGGAATTCAAATCTGCGCATTACTCTCGCTAATTCAGCTCCGAACCATTTATCAGACCCTCCGAGCGTTAAATCGCACGAGCGAGCGAACGAATTCACTACGGGGAAGACGCGTGTAACGGTACAAAAGAGCGTTTTACAGTGTATCCGTCTATTTCCCTTTCTCCTTCCTTTCGCAATACTCCTCCTGTTCCTCCTGCACACCACCGCGTTCTACGTTTCGCGTGCCTTTCTCTTCCCCTTCTTTTCTTTTTTTTTTACCTCGTACTTTGCGCATCTCTCTTTTTCGCGTTCTTTGGGTCGTGATTTTTTTTACTGCGTCTTTTCCAAGAACGAAAATACGTCGAGGGCTATGCGCTAGTTGAAGTGAAAAGTTTTTGCTTACTCGCGTGCAGAGTAATTGTTAGGCAAACGGCAAAAAGATACTTGTGACAATCATTTTTCCAAGTGGAAAATTGTGGACGATGATGTGAACGTTTTCAAAAGCTAGGAAAGAATGAATGAAAGAATCTAGGATTGTTAAAATTTCGACGAAATCCTGTCGGAGATATAAAAGATTTTGCGGGAAATATTATTCAAATCCACGTGTATTAAAAAAGTCCAATTAACGTTTTCTACACCCAAAAAAACTCTAATAAAAGCCACGTTACCCCCGTATATTTGACCCTGCTTTTAATTAACAACGAAACAAGAAATTCAAACCATTCCCCTTCTATACACCAAAAACGATCCACTCGCTAACCATCTCACGACTGCTCTTGCCTTCTCTCCGTGACAAAAAGAAATTTCATCAGCCAATTCACACAAAACAGCGAATGCTCGTGCAAACAACAAGTGTCTCCCTCTCTCTCTCTCTCTCTCTCACTTCCCCTTCGTCTTCTTGGTAATGTTCCTCTCTTGCTCCCTTGGCAGAGAAGCAGCAGCAGCCAAATTATTTCCGGCCGCGCGCTGTAATTAACTGGGCTGTACGACGCGAGTGCCTGACTCGAAGAAGGAGGAGAGTGACGACGACGACGACGCCGATCGCGCCGCACTGCCTACTTCGTTTATTAATTTTCGCGAAGAAAGGCCTTGTTACGGAGTCTTAAAGTGGTAGGAGGTGTATTATAGCGGGATGTGAAAAGAGGTCAGGGAGAGAGAGAGAGAGCTTTTAAGATTGTGGGACGGAAAGTTGTGGTTTGCACGAAAGGGGATGCGGCAGAAATAATTGAAGGATGATTGGGTGAGGATGAGAGAGTATTGATTTGGAGATGTACGTGTGAATGTATGATTGAACGTCGATATTTAACGCAATTTTAATAAGCAGATTAACGAGTAATTATCTTATATCAGAAATAATTCATGTTCGTCGATCGTTTTTATTATTAGCAGATATAAAGTAGATACTTCAATGTCAACACTTTCGAGAGTCCAATAAGTACATTAAGCGGCTAAGTGCGCTAAATGAACAGGGGACCTCTATTTTAAACACTTATCTCTTACCGCGCGTGTACCGTGTTTAGAGAAATTCACTCTAACGTAATTACCCTTTGTGTCCAAGTTTCTAAAAAGCCCGAATAGCACCTGTTGATAAGTTTAGCCATTAAACGCACATTCTTCAGCACATCTTTTTTCCCCCTCCAAAAAAAAAACTTTAATTTCGTCTGACTCAACAACGATTACTCTCCTTCTCACTATAATCACATTCACGCGCGCAAAGACACATTCACCCATCCCCATTCATTCCATCCCCAATAATCGTTTCAAGCGCATGGTAAAACAAACGAACAAAAGGCATCCAATATTAAAAGCTACGAAGAATTTCAGTGACAAAAGTTTCGAAAGATTGTATGACGAGAGAAAGAGAGCACACACGCGAGAGAAAGCGATAGACGAACGAAAACTTTCGAGCGCGTTCGATCGGTCGTCTGCGATATTGAAAATTCTTCTATGACACCAGTGCGAACGCGCGGTGCGGCTGGGCGGAAACGAATAAATGAGTCCAGTCACGCTTGATATTATCTATGCCATTGTTCAGTCTGACACGCACGCGCGCGATGATGCTCGAGGTCGGGGGGGGGAGGGTGAACGTTTATGTTTTTTTTTGCACGCGCGTGTATATATGGCTCAATGTATCGCCAGCGGGGAAATGGCGGTTTTCAGCGAAACCCGATATTTCTCGTGTGTCGGAAATTAGATAATGGCGCAAAAGTGGCGGTTTAAAGCGCGCGAGCACAGTGTACGAGAATAAAAGACTCTGTTTGTATAACGTTTTCGTTTATTTATATAGATGTATCTAGATTGTGAGAAATTAATGGTCGAGGGGTCTGATTGTTCGTGTTTGATAAGAATGTACGAAATTGGATTGTTTTTTTTTGCTTGTTTATCGTTAGAAGTATGTAGAAAAGCAAGGTCTTGTTTACAGAAATAAGCTGAAGATAAAAAGTTTATTTCGAGTATAAGAACTGGAAGTGGGTATACCTAAGAGTATTAAATTTTTTAAGGCCTTGACTTCGAGAATCCTTTATATTGTTCTTTTATTTCTAATAAATAATAAAACATCGATATTATATACAGTCAGGTTACCGGGCAAAAAAGTAAATCAATTAATGAACTTCAATGGTGTACATCACAAAAAGCAATATAAAGAACTCCCAAGAAGTCGTAAAGAGCTAAAGTCCAGTGTTACATTTTACACCCTCCATCGCACGGTATAGCTCTTAACTCTGATTAACAACCCCACTTCGTCCTTAACAAACCAACGTAACCCGCCACACTGGAATCATTACACGGTAGTTATAGCTTTATATATATATGTATATATATGTATATGTATCGGTTAACTTCGACCCAAGCTGTGCCGCCAGCCGCGCGTAGTTTACGCGGCTTGACTTCGTTATCGGCTGCCGAATTCCCACCACGTTGTGCGCCTACGAAATGCACCAGGGCGTCGACGCGGCAGCCTAATTAACCTATTTCCCGGCTGGAATTATTCAACTCTCGACACCTGCGTGCACTTTAACCGAAAAAAATACAACGACGTACGTTGTCGAACATCAAAGCCAGCAGGCGAAGTGTAGTTGTCGATAAACATAACCTATTTATATTCATACACTTCACAGCTCGGATCAATATTGCACCTTCTCTTCCCCTACACGTGCATATATCCTTTGTGCTTTTGCTTCTACACCCGTGCATTTACTTAGGAACCACAAAGGTAGTAGTAGTAGGGGATGCACAAAAGATTCTCCCACTTTCAGACGAGGAGAAATTACTTTTACCCCTCGACGCGTGACGAGAATAAGAGAGAGAGAGAGAGAGAGAGAGAGAGAGAGAAGATGGTGGGCTATCCCGCGAATTGGCCATCACTCGTGAAACTCAAGAGCCGACGTAAAAATGTGTATATCCAACGGAGGTCGACGGCTCTCTCTCTCTCTCTTCCTCTTTCGCTTTCCTTTTTAACGCGCAGAGCCGAGGAATTTACGTTCGTACGTGTGTACGCGAAAAAGAAGGCAGAGGGTTGAAAAGTTTCGGGAGGAGGTGGAGATGGCGCGACGCGATATAAAGTTGTGGAAAAACGATTGGCGGTAGGATTCCTATATATGTATGTACGTATATATATATAGAGTTCACTGCGTTGGGGAATCACGCGCGCGTGCCGTCCGAAGTTTTGAAGCTGTAAATGCTTAATACTTCGTTTCTTTTTCTGCGAGGGAGAAATGTTTTGTCGGAGAGTGAGTAGGTGCCGCAGAAAGAGAAAGAAAGAAAAATTGGAACTAGTGTTGTTTGGGAAAAAAAAAATTTTTTTTTCCCTTCGTCGTCAGATTGTAGATACAAAAGATTTGAACTTTTATAAACTTCAGATCTAAGAAAAATATTTGTAGTTAAATAAATAAAAGCGAGGTTTTTACGTTACTGAATTACCTGTCGAACCAATGTTTCCATTAATTTTCGATATTTCCAAAACTCTCAAACAACCAAGCTACCTTCCATCGTCTTCCCAGAATTTACAATCGCATTTGCCCATGAAAATACTAGACCGTTAATGTCGCCTTCCAAATAGCTCGCTCTATCAAATAATCAATATTCCAGAGCTACCGTGGAACCTCTTACCAAAACACAACGCTATAAAAACGAAGCACCTTGTCTCATACCTAACAACCACCATTAAAAGCACTTTAATCAAGCATGAGTATACATACAACAACACGCGTGCGAACTTCTCGAATGATCGCACACGTTTTCCCAATATCAAATTACCATTTATCAGTCCACCTACCCCTAAAGGTACACCAACCTCTCCTAAAATTTTCACTCCCCGCATCACATGCATACCTACATACATACACACACACATATATATACACACCTATGGGCACATTTCGCAGGATTAGTCGGCCTCCGAGCCCATATACTGATTTCTTGGCGGTCGGCCAAATCGCGCCCGCCTCCGGAAGGAATATTCCTCTCTCTCTCTCTCTCTCTCTCTCTCTCTCTCTCTCTCTCTCTCTCTTTACCGCCCGCAGCCGCTCGCGTCTTTAACGGGGCGCGTCGGCGAATAAACATGACAATGATATACTTCCCACAGGGCCCAAAGCTTCTAAGAGTTTATATGCCAGAACCGCGACTGCTATCGAGCGACGCTTGATCGATGGAGAATTGTTATGTGTGTGTGTGTGTGTGCGGGCGTATACTCGTTGAGTGCGGTTAAGGAAGATGATGATTGTGGATAGGTATTTGGATTTTGAGATGCTGGTGAAATGATGAAATTTTAGGAAGTACTGTTGGGGGAAGCGGGACGATGGGGGAAACAGTGAAGCGAGAGGATTGGCCGCAAGTTTGAGAAGCTGAACTTGAGAGATGCTAAACTATTGCCGTTTCAATTAAACATAGGTACGCTGTTAATTTATTGGACTAATATTTAAGGAGAGTTAATAGGAATTTCGGGCATACAATGTACTTACTATACCAAAGCATTCTAGAACTAATAAGACATTCCAAAATTATTGACAAAGTTCTTCAAAAATAAGTATAAGACAAAATCGACCTAATACAAATTTTTTTTTTAATTAACCTCATTTTACCCCTATTACACTATACAACGTACTTTCAAGACCAAGTCCCAAGCGTATGCAAAAACGTTCCAAGATTTGTTTACCCTTCAGCACAAAAATTGATATAAAAGTCGTCGAAAGCACCTAGCTAGGCTTGCGCGCACAACCGGGTAAGAAAAATATTCAATAATATTTATGAGAAATACTTCTTCTAGCGAGCGCGCATGGAAGCGGCCCTGTTCATCGAGACTTCGCGAAGCAGTCACTTCTCTGATTTTCAATCTTATTCCAATAAAATATGCAGCGCGTACTGGCACGTATGGGGCATAAATTTCGAGAGAGAGAGAGAGAGGCCTGCTGTGCGCGCAACGAGAAAACGTTCTCTCCCTGAGGCGTGAGACGAGTCTACGGATCGATATTAAATTTAATGCCGGGAATTGCTTCCAATGTAAATTGAGAAATAAGTTTCTAATGAGTCGCGCCGACGTCGAGAACTCGAGTGTATTTGCATTCGGACGTAATATCCAATATTTTTTTTTCTCATTCCTCGTGACAGTTCTGATATAGCGAATATGTTCGCACGTAATTTTAACCATATAATTTTAACCATAGGTTTCACGTTCTTCAACTGTACGTACAACCGTTACATATATTTTTGTAAAAATTGAATGCGGTATATGTGTCTCTAATGACTTCTGTAATTATATTTGAATGGACTCTCATTCGTTTGCTCACTTATAGCTTCTCTTTGAGTACACACGTGCTGATGTGAGCTCGAAGAGTATGCCAAAAATGTGTGCCATGCGCACTCGACGACGACGACGATCGATTTATGCGAAAATATTTTCCGATTTTTCAAGTTGAATTGTTACGAATATATTGAATAAATCCCAAAAAATATCTACTTTCCGTCAGGTAAATCTTGAACGCAGTATCTATATATAATTCGCAGTTATATATACCATCAAACTTTTCTTCAGTGAGCAGAAAATTTCTTTTTATTATCGCAATAAATTCGATAAATAATGTTTCCCATTTTCGACCTACTTTCTCAAAATTCCGAAAAACCAGGCCAAACTAAAACTTCTCTGGCTCTTTTATATATAAAAAAAACGAACAAATTCCTTCGCACCCTCGGTTAAAATAAACCGTCGGCCCTCCCAAGTATATAAAATCTATACAACCACGACAACCTCTTTAATCTAACCTTTACGGGCGTATATACACTCCGCAACAAAATTATCGCAACAAAATTTTTCATCGAAAAAATAAAGCTACACTTTTCATGGATCAATTTAAAAAAAAAAAAAGAATAGCAATGTAGTTTCTTGGTTTATGAGGGTTTAGGATAGCTCCCGGGGCACGAATTTGTTAAATGTAATCTAATAATTTTTCAGGGCTAGGTATCGGGTAATGCTGATGTTGGCGGTATTTGGCTAAAACATAGGAATATCTTTAAAATGGCATAACTCGGTCAAAAAAAATCGTAGAGAGACGAATTTTTTTTAAAAATACTCGTTGAAACGTGTACTTTAAGATGGCATTTGTGGTTTTTTGAAAAAAATTTTTGGTAATCCAGGTAAACGTGTAAATTATTGCGTTAAGAAAAAAAAGTTGGTAGGCCTGATTAAGACATATCAATGTGGCATTATCTCGCAGCTATTGGACATCATTTTTTCCTGAAAGCACACATAATTCCCTACAAAACAAAACAAAATTATCTCCATACGATGAAAATTGATCGACTTACAAGCATTTAAAAAATGGCAATTTTTCGACGAAAAATTTTGTTGCGGAGTGTATATTACTCCTTCTCGCGTCGTTGCGTATATCCACGCGTGTTCCCACACCGACATCGCGATCAATCACGCGCGCCTTGTAAAATCAAACGCTACCTCGTCCACCCCCCCCCTCCCCCCACCCGCTACCATCGATAACGATCGATCGCGTGAAATCATTAGAGCGCGCGTAGTTGGATTAAGGCCCGAACATCAGGGGCGGCGGACACGCGCCGGCGCCAATCATTGACGCCGTGGCTAAACGATCATCGACCGGGCTTAAACGTTATAACCGTCGATAAATTCGCGTGCCTCACCCACACACACACACACTCTTGCGCGTCTATATGTATATGTATGTATGTGTATGCGTGCTAACTAGAGCGTGCAGAGTGTATACGGGCGAAAGGAGGATGAAAAAAATCGAGGTGTAGAAGAGGGTGGAGGGGTATTGATATGATTAGAGGTGATGATGACGGTGATGGTGTGGTCGGCTGGCTGTTGGGTTTAGGAAATTATTGGTTATAAGTTTAGTTTCATAATGTGCATGTGTATAACAGATAAATAAGGAATACTTGATTTTATGAAACAACAGGGTAAAACTGATTGTTTCAATTTATATCTTTTTTAAATTCCACTGTGTGAATTGTATAAATTATTTAACAAACGCGAATTGTTGTACTATGATATTTCATATCATGAACAGCCGAACACAAATAATATTCATCGTACCGAAAATTTTACATTTTACAGAGATTATTTTCATTGTACCCATTAACTTTATTATTTTTTGGCATCATCCCATATCCACGCTATTAAAAACAAAAGTACAGCATATAATAATAACAATAATTATACCCAGCATGATTACCATCTTTGCCAAACAAGTTTTAAATTCCATCAAGAACCGCCAGTCCACACAACAACACTGGTCAATTTTCAAAATTTGCACAACACTCTACCTCCCATTCAAAAAATACAAAACCCATATTTTTTTTACAACCCTCTATCAAATCGTCGCAAAACCACCCACAAATCAAAAAAACAGCGCATAGTACCGAAACAAAAAAAAAAATAAAAAAAACGGAGCATACTACAAACCAACGTCAATTTTGCTGACAAACAATAACGCAAATATTTCAACGCGATGTGTCAAGCATTCCAGTAGCGCCATGCATCCATGGCGCGTCTATCAATCCTAAACAAACACATCAACTATCTCCCCCCCCCCCGCCGTTCACTGTGAATTTCACATTTCAAACAGCGCGCTACATTTCACTTTCATAAAGCTTCCCCGCGCGCGCCACTGAAGATAAAAAATAAAAGCTCACTCGCGAAGGGTAATGAAGAGGTAGTCCGCACGGAGAAAAAAAATCACATAACGTTAACCCGAGAATCAGGCCGTTTTTGCCTGAGTGACTCGAGTAGTCAACATAAAGCTAGCATTACCTATGTCACCCGTAGGATTTGCCTGACCAGCAAAAGCAATAAGTGTTGCATAAATGTACGGCAATATTCGACGTATTATCAAATAGCAGCTGCATTGCGAATTCATTTTTTATTATTCTTATTACATTATAAATATAATAAATAATACATAAATACGTATGATTTTAAATAAACAAATATTTGAAAATTTTTGAAAACTTGAGATTCTATTGTTTAATATATTAGTTTTAAAATAAATGTAAATTATTTTTACATTTTTAATATAAATATAAATTTACTATGGTCGAATTTATACAAGTTACTTTATTTTTTATTTTTACAATGGTATATCTAACAATGCAAAAACAAGTTTATAGGTTATGTCTTTTGTAAATCGTTATTTTCCTTTTAATTTTTCGATAAACTTCTCAAGTTTCCAGTAGGATAAAAGATTTTTTACAAAATCATCCATCTCAACTTAAATACTCCCAGCAAATTCATGTATACAAATACTCGTATATAGACGAAAATGTTTAGTGTTTATATGCGAATCATATGTAACACTAACGATCGGTCAGTAATAGCTGACTGCTACATTGCCACTACTGAACACTCAGGCAAAAACGGCTTGAGAGTTTGACAATATTCACATAACCACATACAGTTAACAGTAAGGGTGAAAATAAAGCTATTGGTATGTGATTTTTTTCTCCGTGCGCGGTCTGTGATAATGGACGTTTACACGCTGGCCAGAGACAATGTGGCGCAAGCGGGTAACGCCGTTATTATACGTATAGCCACACCGGACACTGCGGAGAGTGAGAGATTGATATTTTTTCACTCGCGATCGTTTGGCTCGCCAAGAGTGTGAAATTGCGTGGGAGTATAGAAGGATTTGGGTAATACGGTGAAACGGCGAGTACGTTAAATGAATATGAGCACAAGGATCATGCAGGGTTTTCAGAGGGAATGAGTATGTGGGTGGTCTTTTGTTAATGGGGATTAATGGGAAATGTAATATGTTATTTATTTTTCGGGTTGGTGGAATAATGATTTTGTTCGAATGACTCGTGGAAGGGTAGCATATAATTAAAATGTATGAGGGAAAGAGAAGGCTCGAAGAATAGCACGTGTGGGTGTGTGAACTTTTAGTTTCGTTGAAATTTTAGCAATTTTCTCCGGGAATTTGTTGATGAAATGTGATTAAAATGCAGGTTATTAATATTTGACGGGTTGAGAGACGTTGTTTATTTTGGGCTGTCAATAAAATGTGAAAATGTATTTTTTGGATAATATTTCAAGGATAAATGAACTTTCGTTTAAAACCGTGTACCTATCGATATTACAGTGTAAGCTTTTTTGAAAACTTTTTAATTTATAAACAAAAAATTTTACCAACTATCTTAACGCATAAGAAAATTTATATTTTAATTGCTTCGTCCCATTAAAATATTCAAAAGAAGCGCTTAACGATTACACAAGTTGATCTATAATATTTATAAAGGATTTGTCTTCCCTGAATTTCCGTCATTAATCGATATCTATTTTCATCCGTATTAATATTCTCTACGTAAAAACTTCCTTATACATAACCAAATTCCCACCTCAATTTCCTACCCACCACCATTCATTCTCACACCCTAATAGAAAAATTCACCCTTATTACCATCGGCATTTCGCAAACCGAAAATACCTGCCGGCAATCGAGGCAAAGCTACTATATATAGCGAATCGAATAAATTATGCGTAATTCTGCCTTTATGGTGAACCGACGCAGAAAGGATTCTCCCTCTCTGTCTCTCTTTCATTCTCTCTCTCCCTCTCTGTCTCTCTTTCATTCTCTCTCTCTCTCGCTCTCTCTCTTTCTCTCCTTCTCTCTCTCTCTTCATATGCTCAACGTGCGCGCGCGGACGGCGAAGGACCGTCGTATGAAGAGAATTCGGATTAGACAGGATGGCCAAAGAGAGAGAGAGAAAGAGAGAGAGGTAGGGTGCGCAGGATGTTTTGTAATCAAGACTTACGCCTGGATTTCGTGTCTGGCTTTCGAGATTTCGGTCGTCGTCGTTGTCGTCCGTTCGTTTGTTGGTTAGCCGTGGATAATACAATTGCGTGTCTCTAAAACAAGGGGGCGATGTATTTTCGGACTATCACAATAAGGGCGACGACAAAAAATTTTTTATTTTATTACCCGCGAAGTAACGCGATTTACCGTTTCGTTTTCAATTTAGAGACCCACGTGGGTATATATACTACTATATAACGAGACCAATTCAATTGAAATTTTTGTCGCATTGTATTACGTAAGGCAGTATAGCAAAATTATTTCAATTTGCTGGTAATAACGTGTTTATGTGCGAAGAAAGTTAGGGTATAAACTTTCGCGTCTCTGGCATATAAGTGGCGTCTGACAAAATTGTCGCCAACTTGCCAGTACTCGCCGAACTTTATAATTATGATTGCTATAGCAATTAAATACTATCCGTCAGTACCATCCGCATGGTATATGCGCGTATTACGATTACGGCTACGCGGCGATAACTCAATATTGTTGTTAATAATATTTGAACAGCGATGCTGTTGTGTAATGGAATTTTAACTTGGCGGTCTTAATTTTATGGTGAATGTGATGTCGAAATGAACAGATATATATATATTTCGACCGTAAATGTTATTATACATTCACGCGTATGGGATATTTGCATTTATGAGGATCAAGGAAAATTTATTGTGGTATAAAAATTTTAACAACATTCGTATAGAAATATAATTTTAGAATATACTGTCACTCCCTGTCATATAATTTTATTAATTTTACAGACACCGTTTGATCATATATATTCGATTAATGAAATTTTAAAGAATTTTGTTAACAACAAATATCGAGAGAAAAACAAATTTTATTTAAATTACTTTACACTCCAGTAGTATACAGTCACATCCGCAATATTCCAAAACAAAACCCTGCGCCAATACACAAGGAGAACCTCCAAAAACCATTATCCACTCGCATTCACCCCTCGCTCACATATATATATATATAGAGTCTACTCTCGTACTCACCAAACGCCGTGGGCGCGTACACCGCTCGCCAACAATACGCCTCTCTCTCTCTCTTCCCGAAATTCGGTTACCACACTCGACGCGTACTCGCGCTCCTCGTCGGCTTGAAATTCGCGCCTGGGGTCCGAATTCCTCGGCTATACCCTCTCTCTCTCTCTCTCTCTCTCTCGCCATTCTCCCTTTCAAGGCTATACACAACACAACACACATACCGGACGACACGCGCGCCTCGTTCGTAATCTCGAGTCGTTACGCTTACTGCCGGCAGCGAGCCGGGGATTAAACGTTAAACGTACTTTACGGCTCGGCTGCTGCTGCTACTGCTGCTGCTGTGGGGTATACGCAGCGGATTTATTGACGATTTACTAGTATATATGTATGCGCGTGTGTGTGTGTGTATGTGAGGATGGAAATTCGGGTGGAAAGAAGGGGGCGCGAGGGCGCTAGGATAAAGAGAAAGTAAGTGCAGTAGAGAGAGAGAGAGATATTTACTCCTGCGAGTGAGCGCGGTTTACGACGTCTGGGGGTATAAATACTAACGTGGGAAGAGAGAGAGAGAAAGAGAGAGAGAGAGAGAGAGGAGGTTATTCGCCACCCTGGTAAATATTTGATGATAGGTGTCGCGCGCGTGCGCTCGCGAGAGAGAGAGTGAAACGTAGGTAATAGATACAGGATGAACGATCGAGGGTTAGTGTGTAGTAGCTAGAACGAGAGTACGAGATGTATGTGTGTGTGTGTGTGTATGTATACGTGTCTGTGATGAAGTGGGCTTTAAATGCTCCTAGGCTGTGATGGCTAAGTAAGCGTTGAATAAAGAATGCCTAGAGGACGAGGGGAGAGGTAGTGATGAAGTTTTGATGAGAACGCCCGCGAGGGTATATATGAATGACATCGATTTTGGGTAATGAGCATGGACGACTGATATAAAGTAATGGATACATTGAATATTTCATAAGTCGGATTTTAATGCTTAATGGTGCTGTAGCAGCTATTTGTCGTACGCTAAAATCGTTAAAAGCAAGCGGCGCTGTTATATATAACACGAACGCAAGTTGTTAAATTTTGCAGCGATATATCGTTGCTATTGTACACTGAGAGAAGGATTTATTTATAGTTAATATATTTAGTAACAGTTAATACTAAAATAGTTGATTTCGAGAAAATAAGGAAATTATAATGTGAAAACATTCACATTTGACTGAAATTCCAAAATATCACTATTAATGATGCGCATATTAATAGTTAATATGCTTAGTTAATAAGAGTTCACAGAGAGTAAGTGTACAGAAATTTTTCTGTATATTTTTAATATATCTTCTTATTAACTATGAACAAGTTCTTCTCTCAGTGTACACTACGTACGAAAAATGACGAAACTCAAAAAGCTGCGCAGCGAAGCCAGGGGGGGAGGAGTTTTAGTTCTGATACAGCTGAAACTCTTGACGTTTGGTATTCAAGGCGCTACTCGTGCCTGCCAAACATACCGAAACTGCAGAGGGGAGAGACGAACGTGAAATAAGGCCCGCACACCACACGACCCCTTATCAAATTTCTTATTCAAAGTTTTACGCGTTCGATACGTATACAGCGCGTTCTATTCGTCCATGAAAATTCAACTATTTCGGTTCTACAACTATGGGGAATGAAATATAGACGTAGATATATATGTGAATATTGACAAATAGACAATGAAATTCGATAGTTTCGGTGTATATGTATATATACACGGAAAATCGATAACCACTCGGTACGGCGATACGTACTACTACTATTCATCGATAACGCTGCCTCTAATAATCAAATCACCAGTCAATTACGAGATATGCAACTGCTCTTGACTCTTATACAATGCTCGCATCTGAATAATAATAATAATAACGCAAAATTTAATTAATCCTATATTACAATAATTAACATGCCATAATCGACGCTACATACGATTACTTCCACTACCAACCATTCCTTATAGCTTCGTTCCTTAATATCTCCAAGACTTACATCGGCGTCCACACTAATATTCAACCCCAAATATTCTACCTCCTGCTAATTATACCCGCAGCTATCGCCCTACTTCCTACGCCTCTCTCTCTCTCGTACCCGATCGCTCTTCGAAATTCCGTTCCAAAACCACCCTTCTCTACACCCCCCCCCCCCAACAAGAAAAGTACGAACCAACCAAAAAAAAAATCCCCACCCGCAAAATGCACACCACCCTCATCCGCATTCCGCGAAACGAATAAGAGAGCTCATAGTGTGGCTCCTCTCCCTCTCTCTTTGCAGCTCGGCAAACATACGGAGGGGGAGGGGGGGGGGGGTGAAATCGAGACCGAAAACCGCAGGCGCGCTTCTCAGCAGAGAGCAGTAGCGCAGGGAAACCACGCGCGTTCGCTCGAACAAACAGGTATACGCGCCTGCCTGCTTGCCTGCCTGCTTGCCTGCTTGCCTTCAGAATCAATATTTGCTCGATACGGGGTTGGCTGGGGCGACCCCTCTTATTTTGCCTGCTCGGCTCACGCTCTCCCTTCGAGAGAGGGAGAGCAAGAGAGAGGTTTGAAAGAAGGTATAGAAGAGAGAGAGAGGGAACATGTGCGGCTTTCTTTTTTGAGGCTGACGCGAGCGGTGTTGATTTTACGGCTGCTGGTGAGAGCAAGAGAGAGAGAGAGAGAAGGATGTGTAATTAGAAGAGAGAAAGTGGTGGTGGTGGTGGTGACATCGATTTTTTCATGGCTGATTTCGCACGAGGATGTGTGCGTGGATATTTTTAGATGAAAAGAAGGTGGTCGAGGTTAGAGTGAGTGGGGCTGAGGAGAGGGTGAAGGATTTGTTGTGTCGATCATTTTTCTGGGCTATATGTGGGTATTTGGAGTGGATCGACAGAAGCTGAATAATGGTATAACTGGAATGTACTAGAATTTGACAGTGTTGGGTATAAAATATTTGCCTGACAGAATGATTATATTGAGAGATAACAGGAATAATCTGACGTAAGATTGTTATTCTAAGATAAACAGTGGAAAATTATTGTAGAATAATATAAGGAAACAGAATCTCAAATGATTATTGAACCCCGAGAAAAACCAATAACACTATAGCACTCAGAAAAAAATGAGCTACCGAATTCTATTTTTCACCAACCATTCATACACACTTCCCTTTCACACGCGCCTGCGCGGTTCTATAGCAAGCAAACCCAAAGCTACCTTTATTGCTCAATAAATAAGTGTATTAATCAGCGACGTGTCTTCCTCAACAATACTTACACACATACACACACCCTCTACCCTACAGCAGACGTTCGCAAAACAAATGGTCGATTCATACTTCATCCGAGCGTTACAATACCCCATCGTACATTACAACACACTGCACTGCACTACTGTGCGTGTCCGCATCCCTATCTAT
>JAWWEQ010011703.1:0-40935 GCA_035583055.1 Torymus tubicola | reverse complement strand
GTGTGTGTGTGTGTGTGTGTGTGTGTGTGTGTGTGTGTGTGTGTGTGTGTGTGTGTGTGTGTGTGTGTATATATATAAAGTATAATACGCACATACCCTGATTTTTCGTAAAACCGCGGTATATATCAAAATAATGTTGTGTATATGTATATATATGTGTGTGTGTATATATGTATATACACACACAACGGCATGCAGGCGCGCTAATTAGATAATGGCGCTTGAGAACACGGGAGCGCTTCACAATCGCCGGGGATTAACGGGCCGTTACGTTCGGCATCTCATCTACTATATATACACCACCCCACGCGCGAAAGGATATCAGGAGCTGATGTATATATGCTATATCTTGGTGTGTGTGTGTGTGTGTGTGTATATATATCTCCGCTTTCCACGACCGGCCTCTGACACGAAAGTCCGGCCGCTTGGAAAAAGGATCCGCCTCTTGATATGCGCTGTATTGCTTCACGTTGAGAGGATGTTGCGTGCGTATATATACTGCACGTTATGAAAATTAAGGATTCGTTAGTTATATAGGGTTGCTCAATTCATGGTTTATATTAGACGCGATTTATATATACAATGATCAGTATAGTTTGATTTTTTTTTTTTTGGTTTAGTAATGTATATAATTGACATATTATATATCGGCGGTGAATTTGTGTGAGAAAATCGGGTTCGATGAATATAGAAACTTTTTCCATTATACTTGATAAAATATAATTTCGGTTCCTTACATTATTTTAATATACGTAACGTATACATACATTCCGATAAACCAAGAGACCACGCGCAGTGGTATTATACCTCATTTACATGAAATAGTTGTGAAAGTTACACAGATATAACCTAACCGTATAGTATATACACGCCATCTAAACGCACTTATAATATACATGCGTTCTCTCACAGGGAATTACAAAAATATTCGCAGCGGTATGCAACCGTATGATCATAATAGATATTACCACTCCACTTTACAAAAAAAAAATAAAGCTTCTCTCACTGACGTAACGTCACTGCTAAATTTACGCAAATTAACGCGCGCATATATACAAGCACTGCCGCGTGCCGTACCGTACTCTATATACACACATATCCACGTATATAGTCTACAAACAGTTAGTCGTCCAATTAAACTTCGCGGCGTTCCAAACACAGTGTATACGCATTTTATACGCACCGAAAAAAAGAATGAGGAACCCGCGCGAGAACCTCACCGCGGAAGAATATAAACATACTCGTATATATATATATATATGCCGTATAGGCAATTAATACAATTAACGGCCCTTAAATAGATTGAACGCGCGCGTCTTATCTTCTTCGTTCATTCTCGCGCGGGAAAGCATGTAAGAAAGAAAGAAGAAAGGGCGCCTGTTCTGTTTTATTTTTTTTTTCTGTAGCTGACGAGGAAGCTGCAACAACGATTCGTTTCCGCTTCCCGGTGTATATGTACACACACACACACACACACACACACACACACACACACACACATTTAGAAGCAGTGCAGACGTGCGCGCCGTGAGAAAGCGCCATAAACGTGTCCCTGCGCTCGCGCGCCCTCGTGCATTATTCATATATGCTTGCGAGTGTATATCCAAAGTGTAACGCAGTCGAGTGCGCGCAAGCGTGTGTAGACATATATATATATATATATATATATAGGAAATAAAACGAGAGAAAGAGAGAGAGGCTGGCTACGTTGGCAGTGAGAGACGTTTGATCTCGCGCAGTTGTGCATGCGCGCGCGAGCTCGCTTCCAGCTGCGAGAGATACGAGCGAGAGTAATTGCATCGCGCGCAAAGGGCGGGTAGTATGTGTGTATGTGTATGTGTATGTATATATAAGCCTCCTGCTATTTTTTTTTCATTTTCGCAGTATATATATGGGTATGTGTGGCGTTTGGTATGGGATGATGATTCGAGTCGTGGCTTTTTCTGGGTGGGATATGGGAGGAGAAGAAGGAGGAGGTTGAGGGCTGTGATAGAGGGATCGATTGCTAGATATATATAGTATATGTATATACAGGATTTATTTGCTGGTTTGTCTGTAATAAGATAAAATACAGGTATATATATATAGATATACATGTGTGTGTGTATATATATATATATATATATATATGCTACTGTGACCGAGATAACGTTAGAAAAATAATGGGAATATAATGTGGAGAGATGTTACTGTAACAGCAGTCGTAAATGATTTATGTCATACACGGCGATATTTTTTGTCGGAAGTAAATAGATCCTCATTTTTACCGTATATATACCATCTAGCGAATTACCCAAATTCGTCACAGTATAAAATTTCCCATAAAAATTCCCCTTCCCCCTCCCCAGTCGCTAAGTTTTTTTTTCGCTTCCTCAACGTAAACATCATACCGGAGACGTGAAATACACTTAAAAATATGCATATAGGTATATATGTATATACAGCATTCAAGAACGACGTGAAATATTCCCGGCGAACATTTCCTCCTGCCGCGATAACGAACTCTCGCGGCGTATATATATATATACGTTCTCACGAGCGCGAAAAACGCGGCAATTTGTCCGCGCGAGCTCTTTCTTGGTATATATAAGGATCACCCGTGCAACGGCAACGATCGTGATTTCAGATATACACGCAGAGAAAGAGAGTGGGAGTGGTGGAAGGTATAATAGCACACATCGCGCGCGCGCGATGCGCCGGAGCTTGTGTCTCGTCTCGTGAACGGTTCGTGACGGCCGCGCAGTGCGGGTGGATGAGGTATAGAAAGAGTATTCACATGTGGTAATTTGCAAATCCATATATACATATACATATATACGTATGTATGTATATATACAGGTTTGGGTTCTTGTTGATTGGGTTTCTTATATAGCGAGGGGTAGGATGCTGCTGCTGCTGTGGGAATTGATATACATCGATGCTCGTACATATATTTGTTGTACGAATAAATTCGCTACTTTATTAGTATACAGTTATTCAATCAAAGATACTTTACACATAGCGTTGTTATAGCAGTGCCCACGCGATTTTACCAGCCTAAATCTCTCTTTCTCGTTTCTCCGTAACTATAAATATTTACGCAGCACCCAGCGGGTTATTATATATATACTGTATGCTATAACAACTGTATTGTATACACATACACATATATGTACGGCATCTTTTTGATAAATAACATTATACTCCGCGTAGACACTATCATCACCAACCTCTTTTCTTGCATATATACGCACCCACACACACACACACACACGACGAACTTTTGTATATACATTATATATATACATACGCATAGTATCTTACCTTGCGCCCACGATATCCTACATATACGTATACGAACAATATAGGCGAACTTATCATTAGGGAGGTCCTCTCCATCGTGCAATCGCTTCAAGGCACACGCGCATACACACGCTAGAGATCAGCGTGATTAGAGGAGACTGGAGAGCGCAACGAACGTAGCTACTATATATACCTATATACCTGATACGATATGCGCGATCATCTGCTGCTCTGAAGCTTATGGGAAGATACCTTGGGCGAAGTCGTGGGTATATATAAAGATTGAGAGAGAGAGATTCGAGGTTATATTCTCTGGTGGAAGGGGTCAGTGTTGTTACGATACGTAGTTTTTGCGTATAATTTATACGTGGGGGGTTTAGGTGTCAATTAGTGTACAGCGATTGTTACAAGTCGCATATGTATAATATATATTCGTTGACTGATAACCGGCCTTTTAGGTATTGTACATAGGCATCGGTGATATATCGGCCAGCAATGTGGCGAGTAGAGTGCGATCGTTAGCGATGATTACGTAAAGAGAGAAAAAAAAAGAAGTTTGTATAAGGATTATCAGTCATCGGGTCGTAGCCGCCCGCGGAAAAGAAATCGGCATAGATATATATACGCGCGTATAGTAGTATATTAGGTTCCCATGCGGACGTACGCGCGCACAACACTCTCTTGCGAGTTTATTACGCGAGGCATCAATCTCCGTTATAGCTTTTTCTCTCTCTCTCTCTCTCTTTATATTCTGTGTCTTTCACTTTTTTTCCGTATATAGCGGGGTTATATCTCTCGTCTTGCTCTTTGAAATTCTCTCACAGATAAAAATTGGTCGTTAGATGCCGAGTGCGTAGCAGCCACCTACTTTATACATTTATATATATATATATAAGACGTGTATAGCTGCTTATTCACAGTGACTTTTAAAAATCCACTGCTATATTTAGGAATTTTAAGTATTATACATATCATTCGGTATGGAAATGGAACATTCGATTGTTTTTTCCTCGAAAATTTTATCACACGATAATAATTGTCGTTTAATATGCATGATAATAAGCCATACCGTTACAATTTTATTCGATATATATAATTCCATCCAAATAAACCACACACGTACATACATATACAGTGAACCCCAGACAACTTTTACCATATATATACTGAAAGTACTTTCGTTCCTTCGTAAAGAACCATCATCGTCGCAGTTTTCGCTTACCCTCCCGCCCCGTAACCATCGCATTCACTCATTCCCCGAAAACACTCCTGCCTCTTAATCATCGCGCCACGATGGTGCGTGCACGCGAAAGGAAAAACTCGTGTGGAGCATATACTCGCTCGATTTTGATTTAATACCACCATTCGGTAGATTCGGCTTGTACATATACATACATACATACATATACATACACGTGCAGGAATTATGACTAGAACAACGCACACACACACTATACTCGCCGATTTATTTCCCTCCGGCTCGTACTTTCGATCTCCCTCCTTCACCTGCCTCTCCTTTTTTCTCTCCTCCTTCTTCTACGCCTTCTCTCTCTCTCTTTCTCTCTCTCTCTTTCTCTCTCTCTCTTCATACTGTATACCTGTTCTCCGCAGCGGCACGTTTTTTGTTGTTATATACCAGCGCGCGCGCGTTCGATCTGCTCGACTTAAGCGAAAACCGGCTCAACGGCGGCGATGGCGGCGGCGGCGGCGCACTTGCACTTGCAGCTTGGCCGTTTTGTTTGCGTTGCGTTTGTGTATATATATATCGGCTAGCATGCGCACATAGTGCGCCGATGTATCGGTTTAATGAAAACGAGTGCGAGAGTGTATATATATATGTGTGGCTTTTTTACAGACGACTATATATATATGCGAATATATTAATATATGGAGAAAGGGTAGCGGTTAATATAAACAAATTGAGTGATATTTAATGCACTGTAGGTATAATGTATATATACGAGAGATACGTGTATATATATATATATAAATGCAAAGGTTTCTCTTGTTAGGAGTGGATTTTTTTTGTGTGTGCGTATATGTATAAGCGACACGCTAGGACTGAAATATACCTGTTGCCGTTAAAGCGCGGATGCGCGCGTATATAAAGTTGGAAAGTTTATGTAAAGTCTTTGTTTCGCGCGTGCGTCGTGACATTTCATTTGCAGCAAATCCTCGACGCTGGATAAAGCTGGAAAAATGTGTTTACATTTCCTCGTCGACGCGTAAAGTCTCGCGCCGTGTTTATATACTTCGCCATACACGCAGCTTTCTACAAGTATATAGCCTATAGTATACATGCGATTAGTAAAGACGAGAGGGGAGACATCTTTAGACGTTGTTACGGTATGAAGAAGCGTGAGCGATTAATTAAATTATTATTGGGGAGAGAAATGAGTATAATTTTGGTGTTTGTATTGAGATGATGTTTCTGTATCTTCTTTATTGAGAAGTAAAAATAGAGTTATTTGATATATCGAGTATAAACGTAACTGTAGCAAAGTGGCCATCTCTACTTTGTTTAGAATAATAAACGAATTACTAAATTTATTGTTAAAGTCTGATATAATAATTTTAATAGGTATATGAAAATTATCTAAAATCTCATAATCATATGATAATTGGATTAATTTAAAAAAAACGCTTTTTTATTTTCTTCGATTCACTAAAAAAAAAAATGTCTCAAGTCTATTATGAAATGACAATGTGATCTTTAAACAGATAAAAGTAACAATTTATGGCTTTCTCAAATTCAACGTTAACAAGAATAAAAAAAACATAATTCCATTACAAAACCCGTCTTGCTCTCTTTAAAAGTAATTTCAC
Source organism: Torymus tubicola (assembly GCA_035583055.1). Classification (NCBI taxonomy): domain Eukaryota; kingdom Metazoa; phylum Arthropoda; class Insecta; order Hymenoptera; family Torymidae; genus Torymus; species Torymus tubicola. The sequence continues at coordinate 34,827 of JAWWEQ010011703.1, read as the reverse complement.
ATACGTGATGTAACTTCAACTACATTATAGTAGAGTATATTATCGAGAACCATACTAAAAAAGATTCTTGCAATCCTGCGAAATCTATAAAAAATATATATATATAAATTTCACTTCGTCACAGTACTCGTACATATACGCGCGACGGCATATAACAGAATACACCGGCCGATCATGCGCAGGCCGAGCTGTATTATATATATATATATATATACACTATTGAATCGAGTCTCTTTGAAAAGGGCCTGCGTCATCGCGTCATTCACTCGCGTCGACCTCATCGTATACACGCCGCGAGATTTTGACGCGTGGAAGACCGATGGACTTTTAAAGAGCTCCAGTTCGTCGAACCTCGCGTGCACACGCGTATATATATATAGAATGCAGTCTGGATCTTTTTCTCTTCGTCCGATCCCTTGATTGACGATTGTTGGAAGTACGCGTGGTGTAAGGGGAAGATGAGACTACGCGGTGGTATTATACTGGTTTAATGTATAATATTAATATAGGGTGGAACGACGCGATATATGGCTGCTGTATATATTTCTGGTATTCGAAGTCAATTTTTTTTGTTTTTTTTTTTTTTTGGTTATAGAAATCTGAGTTTGGATTAGGTAATCGTTGTAAGATGCTTAAAAGAGTTATCTTTGTATATATCAGATCGAGATTAGCGTGTAATCCCGGGTTACGCGGTTTATCTGATTCTTATAGATCATCGGGGTGCCTGTTTTTCTTTTTTCTTTTTCTTTTTATTGGAAAAAAAAAGATCGTCCGCGACGACGATAAGACCAGTTTAATACAACCGTTATGTCTTATTATACGTTCAGTATAACAACATTGTTTACATTCTTGTAATTTAATAACTAGCCTTGCTGCGCGTGTGCTGTAAATCTAATACTGACATTAAAACCAACGCGATGCTTATATATATATATATATATCGGCTGATCGCTCATTCGAGAAACGTGGAGAAAATACAAAAATAAATTCTCGACCACGCCGTTAAGTACGGACGAGCTTCTCTATATATATATACACACATACACCTGCAACTTTCCAAATATTATTACAAACATCGATGCTTATAGAACATGTATATATATATATATATATACATATACTATACACACAAAGCGCACGGGTTTTACGATCGGTTCGCGTTTTCCAAAACGCGTAATTGCACACCGAAAGTCCCGCTCGTTCGTGTTGGTTTTTTTTATCCTCCACCAAAGGCTATTGCTGCTACAGAAAGGATCATTCCTTTTCTCCCTTTCAACGATTTCGTTTTTATTTTATATATATATATATATATTCCAGGGAGCAGGCGCCAATGGCTCCGCGAGCGGAGAAAGTGCACTCTGCGCTCTGTGCTATCGACACGTTACGTATATATACGCAGCAATTCGACGCCGTGGCCGAGACATTGAACGATATTTTTATACGCGAGCGGTTGCATCGTGTGCACTGCACGTATATACCTGTGGGGCACTTGTTGGTATCGCCTGCGACGACTTTTCTACTCGCGCACATGCCGGTGTGAATAATGTCCCTTCGTGTGGCAAGTAAATAACTTTCATCGAAGAAACGCTGCTGCTACGGGTTTATTTTTGCGCAAAGGACTTATCGGAGATGTGCAAGTGTGATATTCGCCTGGAATTTATATATATTTTTAGAGGACCGCGAGATTTTGTTGTTGAGTTACGCGCGTGGGTTCAAAGTGGCATTGAACTGCTCGTTGTGTAGATGGTAATATTGCGAGATTACAAGAAGTGGGTATAGAACGCGATCGTATTTATATATCTACAGTTTTTTTTTATTTTCAAAGCGGGACGTAATGTACATCGCTAATAAAACACGCGGGTAAATGTCAACGTGAGAGATTTAAAAGTATTTTAATGGCTAATAACGATAATTAACAATGAGTCGCAGCATTATATAGTTTCACGCTCTGCGTCTTGTCAACTTTCTCCCCGCGCGCGTTCGCGCGAGGTTTCCAATTGACGTGCGCGAGTTGCGTGCTAATATGTTAATCAATAAGTCGTAACACGACGCGCGATGTTTAAACGGCGCTCGAGTCAACTTCGTGACGAGCGTTCTCAAAATTACCTTTATTGCAAGCGGGGAAAAAAAAGTGCAAACGAAGTGGTTGCAGTCGATATATATATATGTAACACGAAACCGAAGAAAAGCAGAAAAAAAATTGACACTTGAGCGTATAAAACGGCTCGAAATGCATTTTTTTCGCAGAAAGTGCACACCAGTTATGGTTATATGTGTATCATACAAATACATATTACATGGAGAACCAAGAAAGTACGACTTTCAATTTCTATTGGCTTTCTTTTTCGAAGAAAGTAAATCCCTGCGATGTAAAGTGCAGCGCCCGCGAAATATATCTTGATTACGCGCAACAAAAAAAAGAGCGCGCCGGACGATTTTTCGCCGTCGACCGGATAAGCATATATGTATATATATACACTCGTGAGCTCTAAAAGTCGAGCTTTCGAAAATCAGAAAAATCATCCATATATATAAGTAACCCTATACCATCGTCGTAATTATGAAATCACGTGCATATAGCTGCGAGACGACGATGATCGTTCGTATATAATATTTAAAGCGTTCTCTCTATAACAGCCATTTTATACTTCATTCGGCAATTTTCGCACTTTCCTCGACGTCGTTTTATCTAATAAGCTAATTTATAATATTATATTCGGCGTATATATATATACGTGCGCGCGTGCCTTTACGATTATGACTTTAATAACCATTTCGATTTTAATAGTCGCCACCGAATAAGAGAGTCAATTTATTTTTTTCATTCACCAGATAATAATAATTCCAATGTCGACTGTCAGTTTATTATACACGATCGTATATACCTCAAAACCATTCGACTCGTAAAAAAGATCTTTCGTATAGTGCACATACATATACAACACATACGTGGCCGATAAAAGGAGGACGACACTTCATGACGATTTTACGATGCTTTCTCCGGACGGATGCGCGGCATTCCGAGAAAGGCCATTAAAACAAGGGCCGCGAACGCCTATCGAAGTTTTCCGACCGAGTATAAAGTGCATGAGAACGACAGGTTGTTCCAAGAGTCGATTCGGATGCTTGACAGCTCTCACTGTCTATATATATATATTCAAAGGTATATTCATTAGAGGGTAAATCGACATATTGCGAAACTCTATGTTTATATACTTAATATGACCGAAACATCACTTTCGACATTCGAAATAACGTCAACAACACTGCGTGTTCGAAAACTGGTGAACATTCAGTATCGCACCGTACAGCTATATAACGGTATCCTATAGCTACCACAACTTTTTACAATGAATAAAAAAAAGAAAAGAAGTCCCTAACCTTAATCCTTACCTCCTCCTGTCCCTTAAAAAAAAAAAGCAAAATTCCCGTGTCTTTATGACCGCAGCTACTACCGCACATCGATTGAACAACAATTCGATCGAGCGACGTATGCGAAAAAAAACAAAAAAAAAACAATACCTCTTACTCCCGTATAGTTTTATACTCGCGGCTATCACGCGTATGCGCGGCCGCGTGATATCGAGGACCGCCTTTAGCGATGCTCTTTCTCTCTCTCTCTCTCCCTCACATAAAGATCGCCGCCTGAGGAAAGATAGGTAACGAGCCGGAAGTGGCCAGCCATTAAGAGTTGCGAAGCGTTCGCTTGACAGAGTCCAGTTGTTATCGGACCGCTGGAATCGTATAGAAGCTATACGCCGCGAGCCGGCGCTATTAATCCCCCCGCGCGCGGTGTGCGCTTCCGCTTTGATATATAACCCACGCGTGGTTATATAGGGTTTAGACGATGATGATGCGGTATATGATGCTGCGGGGGGAAAAAAAAATTGGAATGTATAACGTTGTGGTGGTGGTGGTGGTATGGTATTTTTATAGACGGTATATGGAAATCGAACAATGAATAATACCTCGTAAATTAGGAAAAAGGGGTATGAGTGAGTGTCACGCGAATGTATGGTGTAAATAAAAGCGCTGTATAGTGGGTATAATTAGTATTCACGTTGAACACCTTAATTTTACAAGGCATGAGGTGGTTGTTATATATACGGTTTCAGACAGCGTGTAGCTCTATAGCTTTTGTTTTCCGTAATTAGAAAAGGAGGGCGATTATATACAACGGGCCGATGGGCAATTTCGCGTGCGCGCGCGCGCGTGTGTGTATATATATCGACGAGGCGCCGTAGCATCGAGGAGTGTGTATATATATGTATAATATGTAAGTTTGAACAATATACATTGTGCTAAATATAATGAGACATTTATTATCGCGCCGCGCCATATGAATTACGTATAATATTCAGTTTTATATTATATATAGTCTCTGGATAAATCGTCGCTTACGTATAAGTGTCTTTTATGCGTTATGAAATATATATATAATAATTTATGAGTTGGTCATTTTTTTTAAATTTAGCAATTTCAGTGGAATTTTGTTTATCCATTCAGTTACAAAAAATAATATATATATATAAGCTATATCTATTACGACATAAACAAGTCGATTCCAAAATCACCAGATTTTCAAAATAAATTTCCAAAGAGCTGATCGTATCGCACGAGAGGAACCCAATCGACGTTTTATGCAAGCCCAGCTGTATAACTATTACACCACTCGGCCTATAAGTCGGCGCGCTATCAGCATCCCACTCATCATCCGCGGTGATAGCTCGGAAACACCGTACCGCTGAGAGAGCATTTCTTCTCTCTTCCCTTTGGGTCCTTATAGCGCGCGACGATTTCCTTGTGTGCACGCACGCGCCTAGGGCGCGACACGCTTTTGATATACAAGTATACATATATATATATATAAACCTCGCCAAGAGGCTAACTCTCGTTCTCTCGCGATCGCTTCGTTGCGATGAGCTACCGGCACGGTATGTGCATATATAACTATATATACAGTATCACCGGGTGTGTATATATATATATATTGAAAAATTACGGCGTCTTGCGACCTACGCTCTTCTCTTCCGTACGTATATGCGCGCGAATGGCTGTTTCTCACTCTAATCGAGACGTTTATCCGGCTTTACAACTTCCTTGTTTTATATACAAACATTCGGTATATAGGAGAGTGGAGGTGTACAGTTAGGTGCGAGGATAGATAGCGCGCGTGCGTGTGTATATATATATATATATATATATACACACACGCATAGGAATCAAAGACTGATTTTCCCTTCGGCGAGGTACTGGGTGGCGTTTGGTGAAGATGTTATTGCGGTCGAGAATCTGGTTTCTTTCTTTCTTTTTTTCTTCTCGTTTGATTTAGAGGAGAAAATTGGGATGGGTTTTTTTTTAATTTCTGGTCGAATAGTTGTGCTTTACTGACGCCGCTGCCGTCTTTATGGGATTAGGTATAGCTTTATTAAGAAGCCATTGATTTGGTGTGTGTGTGTGTGTGTGTCCATGCTATGGAATCCGGTATACGTTGATTAAGTCAATTTGAATGCGACGAGATTTACTGTTTCCTTCGCGCGAGTGTAATATAGTATGAGGCAGTGTACGACGGCAGCCGTATAGCACAGCCGTGAATCTTTTTCTCACAGGCCATAAACAGCGCAAAAACGTTTAAATCAAACAGCCCGTCGATGCGCTGAATACACCTAACTCACATCTCGAGCTGTGCTATTTGAAGAGAGGCATTCGAAGCATCGGAGCAACAAGCAGGCAGCAAACGTAGCAACATAGTAACAGCAGCAGCAGCAACACTTTACGGCTAATAATTCAAATACTCCACCGTGTGCAGAACGCGATTGCGCACCGCTGCTATGTAAGACGTTAAAGAAAAAAAATAAATAAATAACTCGCCGCCGGCAAAACTATATATACGTACGACCTGCGCTGCTGCTCGTATTATCATATTTTCTCATTCGAGCGCCTCGCGCTCGAGTTACACACATATCGCTAATCCATCGCGAATGCGCTTGCGAGTATGTACGCACACATACTCATATGTATATAGATACGTCCAGTGGGTACCTCCCCTCTATGTGTGCAAGCCGAGCCATCGCGCTCTTGTTTTCGCTGATCTCGCCCTCGACGGAAAAGGACTGCCATATAAACTGCCTCGCCTTCTTGCGGAGTCGAGAATAAGAAGAAGACGAGAGACGAAGGAGGAGAGGGAGAGGAGCCGAAGGGAAAGAGATAAAGCGCGGGACAAAAGGAAGAGCTGTAACAGGAGGAGAAAGAGAGAAGAGCCGCCGTCGACGACGCCGGCGACGACGACGACGACGACTAAGCGCAAAAAGAGAGATAAGGAGAGAAAGACAGAGAGAAAGAGGAGGAGGAGGAGGCAAGATAAAAACGAAAAAAGAAAGAGCGGCCGGAGATGGCCACCTTGCGCTGCTATTAAGAAGGATGGGTTTTGTTTATTTACGGCTGCGGGTGTTTTGTCCCTCTTTCGTCGGGCGACGATTTCGCGTTTGTCGCCGTCGTGTTGATGATGATCGGCGCCTTTTTGACGGGCTGAAATTGTATATAACTGTAGCGTTATTGTTGCGCCGCTCGCGCAGGAAGAGAAAAATGTTGCTCGCAAAAGTAAAGGATTGTAACGGGTGGAAGTGGCGACCGTTACCTTTTTTCGTTCTAATTGAATCGCTGCTGTTATCGTGGGCGAATGCGCGCTTTATGCACGATTCTTCGTTAGCGGGAGTTCATTCGGTAATTTCATTCTGTTTCGAGTCGAGCGAATGATATTTTGAAAGGCCTCTGTAACGGTTAGACGCTATTAAAAGAAATTCAAGAGTGGCAGGTGCTTATGGGACTCATGTGTATTAAATTATAAAGATTATGCGGAGCAAAACAATGCTAGAGGTTCTGTTACTCCAGTTAAGATTTAAACTTATATTAGGATTTTTTTTCAAATTTATGAGTATCTCAGCGATTACATTAACATTTCTTCTGAAAAAATATCTTCAACTTATAACAATCTCGCAAACCTCCCCATCCCACGGACTGTTTATCCTACTCCTCCTTTCCCTTCTCCTCCTCCACCCTGCCCGCAACAACCCTCTACAATACAACGAAAACGACTGCAGCACAGCGCATATATAGAGGCGGAGGAGAAGAAGAAGAAGGCAGCCGGCCGCCCGGTCTGTCGGACCGGTTGTGTCGATCCCGCGCGCCGCCGCTGCCGCCGCCGCGAGACCCCGTTCCTCTTTCTCTCTCTCTCTCCTCTTTCTCTGTCTCCCCACCTTCGCCGTGGGCCCCCTGCGCGCGCGACTTTTACGTGTGCACAAGCGCGCGGTGGGGAAGAGTGCGCGCACCTGACTGACTAAGAGAGCTCCCGAAGAGAGACTGCTCTCCTCAGTCGCGCTTCGGAGACCGGATTCGCACCGACGAGGTTTACAGTGAGGAAGACAAGACGCGGGAGTACGAGGGAGCAAAAGAGATATACTTGGTTTTTTCTTTTTTTTTTTTAATTTCGAGAATAGTGACTGAGGTGGACCTTGTGCGCGTGTGCAATTTTTGTGACAGAGTTCTGACAGAGATTCCAGTGTGCTATCGTACATCAGGATTTTGATAATTGTATGCTAAACGACCGGATTAGCGGGTTTGGACTATCACCTAAATTGACCACTCGGCCGGGAAGAAACCAACAGTGCTTCGGTTGAGGAACATGAGAGAGTGAGACTGGAACTTACGAGAAGACGAAAGAAAAAAAGCTTCTGAACTAGATCGACACCATAAAAGCTCAGCGCGTATCTTATCTAAGAGGGAAAACGCAGCTCGGAATCAACTTGTCCCGCCTCATTTTTATCTCGTTCCACGCGCTGCGACCGGCATCGCGAGTTTTTTGCGACGTGAGCGCACACAGGAAGTGCAAATCTGTCCTGCAGCCACTGTGGGACGTTTGCGAAGCTTAGCTTCTCTCGCGATCTATATGGTCCTTCCTGGGCTCCTTTTTTCAGCCTAGAAACTCCATACACGGCTAACCGGTATACACGCGCGGGAACAGCAACCGGCGCGTATACTGGTCGCCGTCGTCGTCGTTCTCGTCGTAATCCAATTAAAGGGATAAATCCGTCAATCGGGTGCATTTTTCGCCCCCGTTCGTTCGCTCAATCTCTCCCCCCGTATCGATGAAAGCGACCGCCGCTGCCGTCTTCGGGGACGAGCGGACTCGATGGGATCGCTGAGGAGCCGAGCCTTCCTCCCCCACGAAAAGTAGAGCGATCGCGTGTGAGTGCGTCGAAGAGTGACGGTTAACTTCGCGAGACAGAGAAAGAAAGAAAGAGCAGAACGTTAAAGATGTCGAAGATCGCGGTCAAGAGCCCCGTGGGAGCGTTGCCGAAGCCGGCGTCAGGGTCCTGGAACAGCGCAGCACCGAGACTGGCCAAGGCCAGAAGCAGCCCCAATGTGTCCAAGGCCGCTGGCGGCTTATCTGCCGCTAAGCAGGCCGTAAAGATCGAAGATGGCGCGCCTGCGGCTACAGTAACTTCAAGACGACAGATCGCCACGGGTAGGACTTCGACTGGTTCATTAAGATCCCAGCAAAATGGCTCCACTAGTATTGCTGCCTCAAAATCCACTCGCGGCAGTAATAACAACGTGACGATTGTTCAAATATCCGGTGATAATGATACACCCCAATCAAAACCTCCGCGTGCCAGTACTTTACGATCGCGGACTAGCGATGTGACCAGCCGACAAAGTAAGAGTTCGTCGACATTGACATCGACATCGAGAACGGAAGCGGGAAAGAAGAAGCCATCCAAGGAAGCCGCTGGCAGAAGCGGCAGCCCTTCTTGCACGATTCTGGAGGACAGAGTCTTGTTAAAGAAAGGCCTGAGCTCGCCGCCGAGCGACAAGAGCAAGCTACCGAAAAAGCCGGATGAGCTGCGCAAAAAGAGCCTGAACCGCTCGACGAGCCTTTGGAGCGTGCAAACGGGCCACCACCAGCACGATACGGTCAAGCAGAGCCGGTCCACCAAATCGGCTGACTCGAAGCTAACACAGAAAAACTCGCGTTCGCGGCTGCAACAACAGCAGCATCAACAACAACCCACTGGATTGAACAGGGCCACAAGTCTGTGGAGTGTACCCGCAGATCCACAAGGCCGACTGGGCAAAATGCCTAGCAGAATTCCATTATCTACGCAACACTTGGTCGGGCTGGGCCAGTCTCTCGGCGATCTATCGCTGGTAGATCGTTCATCCGTAGAGAAGCCCCAGCTTACGATCGTCAAGCGTGTCATTGATTTTGATGAGGTTGACAGATCCGTGGACGAGCACATCTATGAGAACTGTCGCGAGGCTATTGTGAAGAACGACGAAGACGTCGTCGCCGTCGCTGCTTTACCAATCTACGAGGAACTGAACAAGAGCGCGACTGATGGACAGACTAAAGAGCCGGAGGAAAAAGCGAAGAAGTCCGAGCTGGCGGGCTCTTTGTCCGTGCCATTGACCACATCGGAGTTGGAAAAAAGGGCTGAGCAGTTGTTGTCGGAACTCGACGAGGATGACAGTACTAAGATGACAGCAGTGACAATGGTAGTCGTTGAGCCACCTGCTCCTCCGCCGAAGCTCTATAACTGCAAAAAGAAGATCGACCTGAATGTGTGTAGAATAAACATCGAGCGGAGCAAGGATATCTTGTCGAGGAGCCGAGAGAACTTGAACAGGAGTCGGGAGGAGTTGGCAAGAAGCAAGGAAAACCTGACCAAAACGCAGGAAGCACTCGAGAAGAGCCGTGTGCTTGCCAAGAGTCAAGATAGCCTGCAGATCTTGCACGCGAGTAAACGCACCGAGTGCGAGATTAACATCCAGGAGATCAGAAGGAACTGGGAGCGACAGATCGAAAAATGTCAGGTCATTAATGAGGACCCAAAGGTCGTTAAGAACCGATTAACCAAATCAAGCACAAACATCAATGGCGTTTCTAAGGCTGATCTCACCCTGCCGCTTATAACCGATAACAATAACTTGTGCACCAAGACTAAAAAGAGTCCAATATCTCAGGCAGGTGCCAAACGAGCAAAGGAGATCGAGCACCTTGTTAACTTTTTCAATTGTAAGAACACAGAGACAAGCCCGTCGAAGCCCACGTCTCCCATTGTAATCCAGGACTCTTGGTCCAAACAATCTCTGACCAAGGACGTACCTGACGTAACCGTCATCAAAACACCCACTAGCGAGAAGAGCGAGAAGACTTGCGGTTACGCATCGGACGGTAACTCTTCTGAGGACAGTGGCCACATTAGTAACGAGAATGAACCCGAACACGAGCACGACCACCTAGATGAGTTAAAAGATTTCAAAAACCATCACAAGAACGAACATTTCATCGAGGAGATAATTCAAGACCTTGATGCCAGTCTTGAGCGTACTATCGAGGTCTTTGAGGCCACTCCATTGGTCCGCCGTTTCGACCAATCGAAAAAGGAACCACCTGTACCGCCGCCGAAGATCACCATCCTATCTAGCTCCAGTGGCGCCAGCAGCATCGATAGCTGGGGTGATGAGGCTGCGAGGAAAAGTACTGCGGTGGTCAAACCAACGCCCACGCAACGTCAGGATCTGCCGTCGCAGCAGCAGGTATATGGACGATGCTAAATTACGGAGTTTATTGAGATTGCAGTTTAGATGGGTTCGCGGGATCGGACGATGCCCCGAGTTTTTATGGATCCGTATTTTTCGAAACTGGTTTTGGCGCAGGGAAAAGGAATGAGGGGGTTTTGATGAGGGATACTTTTTTTTTTATTGTTTGCGGGTTAATTGCTGAGTGATTTATAGGGTAGGATTTTTTTGATTAATCTTTTGAATTGTTTATTTGATATTAAAAGACAATAGCAAAAGAATTTCACTCACCATTTGTATAGGACTATTGAAAATTTTTCAAAATAAAACTAATGGTTTAATTACTTATTAATAATACAATTATTTCAGTTTAAAATAACTTTACAAAATGATAAATGCTGAAATTGATAACCAATACAATTAGTATAATGTCATAGTCGTATTGTGCATAGCTAAAAATATTTCTTATTACCAACACAACGTGCTCATCGTACAAAATCAAATCAAGCGCCATTAGACAGGTGACATCTACTAATTCAATCGCTCCAAGCGACTTGTACACTTTCTACAATCCCCGCACGCACATATAATACGCGCACTCGCACAACATTTCCATAAATACATTCCCTACTCGCGCGCTATACTCGTGGAAAGTCGTCGACAATGCCTTATGTGCTTCTCTCCTACAGTCATAATAACCCAATGAAATATTCATCTTTTATATTCGCCTTTTCTCACCGGGTCACGGGAGCGCATATATATATATATATATGTATATATCGCGAGAGAGGAAAAAAAGAACCTTGCTCACTTGAATGTATATACGTATGTGTATATATATACACACACCGCGTATATATAATGCACTCGGTGTGAAATAACCGTTTGAATGAGCCTCCCGCGTGGATCTCGATTAATCAAGCGCCGTGCGCGGCGCACTCGCGCTCGCGTTTTATGCGGAGCTTATACGGAGGGACTTTCTATCTTTGCGGTAAAAGCGATAATGACTTTGATAATGAAAACCGTTGGCCTTGATACGGAGCCGGCTGCTGTTGCTGCTGTGGGTCGGCGTAGATATGTATATGTATAGGTATATCGTGGTAGGCGCATTCAAGCTAGCGAATGAGCTTAGGGTATGTATATATATATATAGTGGTATACCGGAATTTGAGATTCGAGATAATTTGATGACCCTTACCGTATGATTAGGTGCTTTGCATGGAGCTTTTTAAGTGCATTTTTATTAGACCTACCTCGAAGCGTTATCGTTACAGTTTTCAATTTGGAAGAAGTATTAAAAATAAATATATAAGATAAAAATACACGCTCGAATTATCATATATTAAATCTATTAGGACTTTCGTTTTCTCGAGTTAAATAAGTCGTTAGTGTTATTGCATCGGTTATGTTGAGGAAATGAATATATACAGATAAAACTTTTGCGCATTTGTTGATATTCTAAAAATAATTGAGTGGAAAAACACATGTATGAGTGAAAGCGGCTGCTCGTAAAATTTGATTTTTGTAATACTTATTAATGTCACTCCTCGTAATACTGAAATCCAGTTTTCGAATTACGATTGGCTTTTATTCGACTAAAAAGATTATCTTCCACTTCCTGCATCATAACATCTCAAAGTAAACCGCGAATATACTAAATTTATACCCTCGCATCTTATTACATATATATACATACATATTCGCGCATATTCGTAAGAGAAAATTTGCGCAATTAATCCAATTAGAATGATAAATTCCATCTCTAATTAAAAAATTATCAAATTCCATTATCACTTTCGTATTAAAGCAATTATACCTTAATATACGTTCCATCATGCAATATACCTCTCTCTCTCTCTCTCTTCCTCTCAATCGTACTATGATAAAAGCACGATCTCCTTACACTTAATAACTATATACTGCATCTGTATATAAAACCGAGAGTGTACCTGCACATATCTTCAAAAAAAAAAAGGAAAAAAAAATAACGACTTCAAACGAAGATTTCTCTATCGTGACAATTGAGTGCGCGTGCGACGCCTCTTGAAACTCGCTGTTGCTCTTGCTGTTGCGCTCGTCATTATAACGGTCGTCGTAGCAGCCATGACGCGGTGCCGCACACGCGCGCCGCTCTCGGAAAATTAAGTCCTAGTCGCGCATTAGACGAATCTCATTTGGAGAGCGTAATTCGATACCGCCGTGCCTTTTTTTTCTCATCTCCTTCGCTACGACCTCCTTTTCCCTCCAATCTATATACTTGTACTTGTTTCACCAACTTTTTGTCGCTCTCGTATGCTTATCCTTCTTTTTTTTTTTCTTTTTTCGGTGTATAGTCAGAGGAGAGACGAGGGAGAGTAATGAATGTCGGTGCCGATTGGATTGGTTCTACCGGGTTAAGGATATTAATTGCTCGTTGATTGTTCTTGACGGCGCGACTGTTTGACAGTAGTTCAATTACCCCTGATTTGATAATGCTGTGATGGCACTTTCTACACGTAATTGCAGGTGTCATTCTTACGCAATTAGACACGGCTAGTTTTCTCTGTTAACCTATATATTTTTACGTATATACTGATGATGATCAACTGCTTCTCTGTTTTTTTTTGTCGAAAAGTATCGTTTACAAAGGCAATTATCATCATTATAAGATAATGTACCGCTCGTTAATCAAGAAGTGAAAAAGAAAACGATGTAAAACGAAACGAATTAAATTTTATCGCTCTCTTTACAACAATACACGCACCTGCATCCCTCATCGTTGAAAAACGATCCTCGCAAAGAGCAGGTATATACCTATATATACTACCTGCTCACCCCTTACACATTTTTCTCTTACAAAATATCGAATTTCTCGCGCATCATATATATATACACACACACACACATACCCCCAGCAAATCTGCGGTTTCCATCCAGATTCCTTCTCTTATGCACTACGTATGTATATATACATATATATGCCCCACTAATTCTCATCTTTCCATCTCTTTCTTTCTGTTTGCACATAGATATTTTTCCGCGCGGGTGCACTCGAGCGTCTGGAATCGCAGAGGGATGAGAAGCTCACGGGCCACATAATTCTACTGCAAGCAAGGTGCCGAGGTTACCTGGCTCGCCGGAAACTCAACACGCTTAAGGTACGTACATATATATATGTATATTGGTTACCCGAGACGCGACGATTCTGATCGTGTGCTAGCTCTGCTGTCTTATCGCATGCAGAGTTCGATATCTGGCGTCGGTGTGCGGGGGGGATATTATTATTATTATTATTTCTCGGTTTACGCGCCGCTCTGCGCAAAGTGCAGCTGATTCGAAGAAAATATCATCGAGAGGGTGTATTAATAGAAAATAAAGTTGAAATTGAATTTAGCTCTTCGGGGAGTTGCGTCATGTTGTTTTTTTCATCTTTTCTTTCTGTTATTGATGCGCCGCGGTTATTGAGGATTTTTTTTATTCGATTTTAGTATAGAGATTATAGAGGATGTTTGTGTATGTTGGATATTATAGATTTTAGAAATTTATTTTCGGCGTGGAAATATTTTTGCGCGATGCGGGATTTCCAATTAGCTGGAGCATATAGAGAAAGAGTTATGAATAATATTTTGCCAGGTTGACGAAAATAGAATGTCAATAAAGTCACCTATCATAAACATCCTCTTCATAAACAAATAATTTCACTTTTTAATTGCTTGTATTTGATAAAAACGAATCGGTCTTTTTAAAGCTTAAATATTAATAATAAATTCTGGCCGTTCAAACAACGCTTATCTTTTACATCGGCTACGTAAACATTGTATCTTTAAAATATGTAATCCCCAACTTTTGCACCAAAAAAATAAATGAAAAAATGTTTTTTCGCGTCATCCCAGTTACAAAAAAATGTCTTGTTTATACTAACCATACATCCGAACCTCAATCCGACACTCTTAAATCGAATTATCGTGATTACGAAAAGAAAAAAAAACAACCTCAACCGCATCATTACAATCTGCACGGAGGTAAATCTCGCGTCATTTATCTCTGCGGGCTCGCGTACTGCATATAATAACCCATCATCACCGAAAAAACATCAGCAGCTCACCTCTTTCTTCTTTTTTTTTTGTCTGTTTCGCAGCTGCAAGACTTGGCGGTAAGATGTATCCAACGCAACGTACGGAAGCTGATGTCGGTACGCGAATGGCCCTGGTGGCGACTTTACGTGAAAGTCGCTCCCCTACTCAACGTACATCGTACCGAGGACCAGCTGAAAGCCAGAACGGTGAGAGTCAACTTATTCTCTGTATTTATATACACACACACACGTCATGCGTATGTTTTAAGTGAACGCGTGCGAGAAGTTTCCCTTGCGAAATCGCACGGTATATATAGCGTATAGACGATGATTACAAAGCTCTCAGTAGTGTATATCTATATATGTGTAGTTCGCGGAACTTCGTCTCGCACGAATGCACGTGTACAGGTTACACGCGGACGCGGTTGATTGAGAGTGAAAACGAGAGTGATACGATCTACTGATTTCGTTGGTTGCTTCGGTGAATCGACAGTAGCAGCAATATTTTCTGGTTTTGGGAAAGGATTGTTGCTCTCAGGAATGTGGATAAAATGGTTACTTTCCGGTGCTGGTTTAGCAGCTGAAGAGATAAAGAAAAAAAATGCGGCAGTCGGAAATACCATAAAGATATTGCGGCGATAACGTCTAACCAAGATTAACATATTTCTTGTCATAACTTCGGGGAACAAGGAATTGCCTGTGTTTCAGATGCTGTTTATTAACGTCCGGGAATATTATTTTGGCAAGTTTGTTGACAAAGTTTCTAAAAGTGAATTGGGTTGTTGGAATCGTGTCAAACGTTTGGGTATATCGTTACATATGTAGGGGATGCAGTGCTACTTAGTTCTTAGATCATAAATATTAAGTATACTACTACTTACTCTAATCTCGATAGGTTAAATATATAATTTATTACCGGTATCAAGTTACTATTACTTTCTAAATTCAATTCTGTTATTTATTACTCATTGTTAATCATTCTAACGCTATATTAATTTAATTCACTAATTATACCGCAAAACCGTTTTTACCACAAAAAAAAATATAAAACTTTACAACTAGTCTAACAAAATTACTGGTTAACGACAAGATTTAACGTCTACCGAAGCCGAACGAACGGCAACCCAAACGAACTGTGCAGAACCGTAGAAACGCAGGCGAAATCGCCCGTAAAAGTACAAAGGCGTATACGAGAAGTACACTGTATACACACACCGGTCGTATAAATATATTCCCTCTAAATATAAAGCCGCCCCGTTAATCAGGACCGAATCCCTCGCTACATGCGCTTTCTCCGCGTTGTATCACGGTGAGAAGTTGCTATTACACTCTCAAGGTTTTTACCGGGAGCAAAGAGAGAGAGAGAGAGAGAGCGTAATTTATATGTGAAAATACACGGTCGAGATCATTTTTGGCAGTGTTATATTATAGCTGCGCTGTGGCGTTTAAATAGATGACGCGTATATTAGTGATTCTTCGATGATTCATTGCCCGGGTGAAAACGTCAATCTCGAGAGAGAGAGAGAGAGAGAGAGATTCACTGGTTATATATGTGAATATTTTGAGTTATCCGGAGTTTTCAAATTTTACCGCGTTCTCGCTTTTCTTAGCTGCTAAAAATATATAATCCGCGAACGGAAATCTTAATTGGATTAGCAACTCCCTCGATGAGCGCTCTGAAATCGTAAACAGATGGTTTATCTCTCTAACATTCTAAAAATGAAGCTTTAGAGCTTGAAGTCTATTTTGAAATTGTTTTCGGCAACTACAGTCTCCTTAAAAATAATATCGTACAGTTACTTTACTGAGCTCTCAGATACTAAGCAACAGTTCAGTTGATGAAGACTGAAAAATTTTATCCCCACCTTTATCGTAAAGTTATTTTTTATATTACGAATCACCAAAACCACATACGAAATCAACAGTAAATATATAACCTTGAATTAATATATCAATCCTCTTGATCTCGCTGCTGCAAACTTTTCCATCCATTTCAATTTGCGCATCATCCCAATTTACACACCTGGCCATCTATTTCAGTCCTTCAAATCCATCAGCCTCAAAAATCTTCTTCGCTATCATCTCTCTTATACCCATATGTTTACCTTTACCGTTGCCAAAGCCACTACTCCCTGATATTTCAGCTTCTCTCTTTCTCGATCTCGCTCTTTATGCTCGCACCGTTTGACACACACGGCGACGGACTATAATACCGCTGCTCACTCTCTCTCTCTCTCTCTCTTGTTCGTGTCTTTGTCGCTCGCGTGCTCTCTTGCCAAAAAGCCAACGGCGCCGCGATTGATTTGCTTCCGCACGTAGCCCGGTGCAGCAGCACAGCTTTGGCCCAGATTCAATTTTGGGGATCCGCGGTGGTGGCTGCTAGCCGAGTGGAGGAAACCGGAGCCGGCTGCCGCCGCCGTTGCGGAGGAGACCGGATTATCGGTTTCGCGCGTAAGAGAGAAAGAGAGAGAGAGGTCGATGGACGGTGGATTGGTTATCGGTGCTGCGATTGTTGCGCAGTTGGATTGTTGTTGTTTCTTTTTTTTATTTTTTTTTTCGTGGTTTCAGTGGGTGTTAGAAATTTTAAAGAAATTGGGTCGGTTATGGAGAGTGCGATGAAGTCAATTGTTAGTGAATACGACTATCACTGTTAAAAATCTCTTTACCAAAATTTCATCTATATATATAATGTACTAGAGCAAAACGTAAGCGGAGCATTTCAAAATTAAATGTATAAAAGTGGTTATATTTGGAAATATAGGCCGTTTTGGAAAAAAAATTTTCATTTATTTTACTCCCGTAAAATTTCATGATTATGCGAGAGATTATAGATGTCGAAAGAAGTAGAGTTAATGACTTGGAAAAACTTAGAGTTTAAAATTGTATGATTACAAATTAGATATTGGTCACTAAAGTAACGGTCATTCATCGTGTTTAATGTTCTTCTATTATTTATGGTTGTTCTAAAATTGTACCGTATTCTTTAAACAATTATATGCTTCTACTTGCAAATTAATTATTTTACAAATTTTTCAATGGAAAATCGTAAGAAGAAATAACACGAATTAATGTACATTAAATAAAATTTAATAAAAAATAAAGAAAAATCAATGAATATTTACAAATTATTTGTAATTATATAATTTTGGGTCTTTAAATTTTTTCTCAATTCATTCGATTTACTTAACATCTAAAATATCTGAGGGACGAAACACATCCCATTACCGGATCTTATACATGAATAAAATAACATTCTCTTTCGTCGTACCTTGGAATACAATTCTGAAAATAAATGAAAAGAAAATTGTATGTAATTTCACACAAATGCATTAAATTTAATATACTTTTAGAGGAATATATAAATATTAAAGTTGCTCCGTTCTCTATATAACTTTGTTCACGGGTTTAACTATCACTATACAATAAGCGAAAAACTTGGCCAAAACAACATAAGGCAATCTTCGCCTCACAAATAGATAACCACAATCTCGAGATAAAGCATCGAGAAACAACTACTCATAGTTAATGACATATCAAACAGCCTCAGCAAGGTCATCGCTAAAACAAAGTATCACCGACACTAATTTTTACGCGACTTCACACCTAGCAATTACCTCCCCTTTCAGTGAAAAACAAAACCGCACCAACAACCTGCACCCCATCGCAAAACCATTCGGAAAACTTATTGCACGCGTGCATCTCTCTCTCTCTCTTTCAACCGACTTCGTTGGCTCCTCGATTGATTGAGCGCAAACGAGACGGGCGCTCGCGCGGAGCCACTTGCAATTAACGAGTGCCAGAGGAGGAGAAGGAAGAAGGAGGAGAGGAGAAAAAAGACCGCAGGCGCCGCTGCTGCGAAACCAAATCGCTCTCCCCCGTCGGCTTTTGAAATAGGAGCGTCTCGTCGTCGTCGTCCTCGTTGTTGCAACTGATTGCGCGACGCGCGTTTATTAACGCGCTGTAATAATAGACCTAGCATCGGGCTGATAATAAAATTGTGTGAGATAGGGAGAGAGAGAGAGAGAGGTTTTCTCGCGTTGTTTTTCGCGGTACTACTATATACTACATACATACGATAATAATTTAATTATTATTTAGTGTAAGCAAGTGGCTGTAGTTTTGGACATAGAGTACTGTGTTACAATAGCGGCTTTTGGAAATTAACGAACGCGCGGCATTGAACCGCACTGGCGCCGGGTAATAAGTTAATTATAATAGGCCATTAATCTAATCCTCAATTAACTCGCTCTCGAGAGTTATTTATACCGTTCGGTATTTATTTCCTTCCCAGAAATCGTTAAGTATCTATATATATATATACACACGCATACATATACGTATAGCATGAAAGATAAAAAAAATATCTCTGCGACCCTACTCCAGTGTATATCACTTACAAACCTTACATATGTGTAGATGTATGCGTATGTTTTTTAGGCCAAACTTATATATATATTTAAGTGTCAACCTTAAACCTCATTCCACTACGTATGTGTATATATCTATCGCGAACCCTATATATGCACCGGTACTTTAAAAAGCCAATCGTTAAATTTCAATTTTTCTTATATCCGGGCGCGAGAGCAGCCGTTCCCCTTCGTAAACGTTACCATACTACACTATCTATTAGGTAATCAGATCTCGCACCGATAGAGATCATCGGGCTCCGTTTTCCCATTCAGTCGCGATCTCACATAGTTGCCAGGTATTGAGATTTCAGCGCACTCTCCGCTACGATGTATATATATATATACGAAGCTCGATCTAATCGCAATATACGGCGTTTCGTGTGAATTAGATACTAGGTATATATACTGCAAGGCGGTAATGTGGGCTAGAGAAATAGGTCGGATTATATAGACGTGTGTGTATAATGTATGTATACCATATGTGTATATAGTATAATCAATGTAAACGATTGCAATGATGATTTCAGGAGGAGCTCGAGATTCTACGGGCTAAAGTCGATCGGTTGGAGCAGGAGCGCAACCATCTGAAGCACGACAACGATAGGCTCGAGGCCAAGGTAAGATTTGTATGTGTGTGTGTGTGTGTGCGAGAACTGATACACGTTTATGCGTACATACATGAACATAGGTGTATACATACGCTCTACTTTCCATGAACGCTCATCGCTCTTCCCCTATACATATATATGTACTTTCAATTTCATTCTATCAGTCGTTGCAGCACATCCCTATACCTCCGCATATACCTATACACATGTATTCATCTTTATATATATATATAAATAACGCTCAGAACGAATTCTATATATAAATCGAAATAAGCAACGCTCGCTCGCGCGCGCACGCTTGCAAGAAGTCGACGATAAAGTCTGCTGTTGCTGCTGCTGCTGATGCCAGTCGCTGCTACGACGGTGCGAGTAATTACCTCACGGGGTGGTTTTGCTATCTCGCGGCTTAATAAGGCCAATTAGGAGGATGAGAAAGAGAAAGAGGAGGAGGAGGAGAAGTCAGCCAGCTCGAGCGCAGTAAATACGATGACGACGACGGCGGCGACCTTGCGAGATGTTGCTGCTGCTGCAGCAGCCCTTTTAAAGCTCTCGTATCTCTTCTCTCTCTCTCTTGAGGGGGGATATACGCAACCTTGGCGGCGGTCTATTGTGCGCAAGTGCACGGAATGTCGACCGATCGCGAAAAATTCGTACCGGTCGCATTGTGAGATACGTGTGTGTGGGGATGTGCCTCTGGTGGCTTTCCTTTTATAGATCGGACCGATGCGGGAGGGGACGACAGCGGTGGTATAGCTTTTTGCGTGTGCGGGGTGGGGAACAATGTCGGGATTTAGGCTCGCTGAAAGAGAGAGAGAGAGAGCTGAGTACGGTCATTTATAAATATTTATACGTACCGAAGGTATTTTAGTCCGCGATGTATAGTAGTAGTAGTAGCAGTAGTAGTAGTACCAAGCCGAGGTAAAGGCTATCGAGAAAAGCGTATATAGAGTACAGTAGCCTTGCGTATACTTGCGAATGATATAGAGAATAAATATAAACCACAGTATCTCGCGGTATACGCATGATGAGGTACCTTAATTATATTATCAGTGCGGGAGCTACTGTACAATCGTTCGCGAGCTTTTAACGTTGTCTGTATATACATACCGTAGAATGATACATCCTATATTATACCTATGGGCGTGTTATACTTTCGCTTATATACGCGGTGCGCCGGGAAAATTCGACGTACACGAGCGCGTGCAGGCTTTAAATCATCAGCGGGGTGATAAACCGAGACGCGCTCTAATTGCGCACGCTTATCTTTTTTTGTATATACACTTCTTTTTTTTTTGTTTCTTCATCCGTCGCCGAGCGATCGTATACACACAAAGCTCTTGAACACGCGCGCGTAATTTCCCGCAAATTGCAAGAGGCGCCGACGCCGCCTTGCAATCAGTGCGGGTGAAAAACGCCCTGCGCAGTATATATGGGGATGTGTGTGTCTGCATGTGTGTGTGTATATATGTATACAGACGCACCCGCCGCCAGTGAAAAACAGCCAGCCAACCACCCTTCGTGGCGAACCGGACGACCGCTAACGAGCCGGTAAATACGACTAATCCCCGACGACGACGATGGAGGCGCCGTTCAATGTATAACCTTGGACGTTCGTAGCAGCTCGTGTATCTGTTTTTTTTTGCGATGCAAAACGAGTTCTATATATATATATATATATATACGTAAGCGGGCGCGCGTGTGCACGGGGTATACTGTCGCGCCGTATATATATACACGTAGTCTTTTCTCGTACTCCATCCTCTCCTCGTCGATTCATTTTCGTGTCGGCGTATCGTCGTCGAATAGTCGTTGCTATCGTTTTTCTCAATTTCCCTGCTCTCCTGTGTATATATATATATATACACATACACATACGCTTAGGCTATGGGGGTAAAAACAGGATCGCCGTAGTAGTCGTCGTCGTTGCAGGGCATCATGCCTATGCATGAGTGAGCAGGAGGGCATTTTTAGCGATCGATCGATCTCGGCCACTGTCACAGACCCAGTTACTTACATTGAACGAAAGAGAGAGAGAGATAGAGAGGTATGTGTAGGGACGAGTTGACGTTGTTTCTCGTTGACTTTCTTTTCTATATATATATATATACTTATATACGTATATGTCCCTGTTGCTGCATTATTTATCATAGTGGTAAAAGAGGTTTAGCAATTCGACATTGAAAGTGTTAATTACTTTCGGAGTAGGAAAAAAATGCCGTTTCCCATGCATGTGTTATTTATAGTCGACAATATCATTGTTGATCGTTGCGTTAAGAAACCTTCCAGCCATGACAATACGCACTCATTTCTCCATCATATATATACGTATATACGTGAAACCCCCTGAAGGCAGACGCTATTCATCCCCCCCCCACGTCCGCGTCGTCATTAATCGATCATTAAAGTCAATCACCCGTATGTATACGCTCGCTCGCAAGTATATACGCTTATATTACAAGGTATATAACATGTATATAAGAAAAGTATACTGTATGCGTTATAGGCCGCGTATATGTATATATATACGTACCTCGTCGGATATGCACTGTTAATTTCGAGGATGTAGAAAGGCGCGGATGCATGCATGATGCATAGATGCGAGAGAAGAGAAGAGCATCTATATATATATATGGACGTTCGCGTCGTTTATGCAAAAAGGAAAGAAGAGAAGAGGCGTATAGCGTTTTTGCGTTGGAGAACGCGGCAAAGGAGATTTTCCAACGCCATATATATACGAGGAGAAGAGTTTCTTCTTGCCCTTTGGCGGAAGATTTTTATACCGTGGTTACTGCATACGTGTATTTATGAGGAGATTGGGTGATGGGATATCGTGGTTTTTGCGGTTATGAGGGTTTGTGTGTGTGTGTATGGTGGAAGGAGGATGTGTCAGGTGATTGGAGAAGGGGAGAGAACGGGGTTTGTTTTTGCGTTCGAATGTATATATTTTGCGGCGGATTATGAAGATGTAACACTTACCGCGGTGGTATGGTTAAAACGTTGAGAAGCCATCCCACTATAGTTTATGTATAGTGGTGTATTAGATGGGATGGTGTATGTAGCGTTTAAAAGTGCGACGAGGTTTATATTGTTTATAAGGTTATTTAACAAGATTGACAGTCAATTGCTATCAATTGCTCATTTCGAAAGATTTATACGTATAATTATGAATTTAATTACAAAATATCCATTTTTTTTCTCTTAATCTTTTTACACTCACCGACTAGATTAGCAAACTAATTTCTGAAAAATCTTTAAAAAATTTTCTATAAAAAATAATAATCTTTAATAATTAATTGTAATTATATTTACTTCAAAAAACGACGTACACAATAATTGACATTCACTGTTTCCATTTTTTTTTTCAAACTCAACCCTTTATCGTTCCCTTATATACAACCGATAAACCATCAACTCCCTCTACTATACACCTCATTACCCACGCATACATATATATACACAAGTACATTGACTTCAATAACCCCCTCACACACATATAACGCGCAATTCCAAGAACCTCACTGCCGCCGCTACTCGTGCCACGTAATATCTCTCACTACAGTTTATTACGTCAAGTGCTCGGTCAAAGCCACCCGCACTGCACGCATGTACGGTCCGTCATAACTCGTCGTCGTCGTCGTTGTCGTCGTAGTCGTCCAGCTTAGGAATCCAGGCGACGCCGTACGCAATTGGGTTAAGTGCAAGCAAGCAAGCAAGCAAGCAGGCAGGCTCAACTCGCGCCAACCATAACACACACACATACATACAGGCGGCCAACTTGACCAGCTCATAAAGCGCCGCTAGACAAAGGTGCCACTGACCTAGATTCAAGCGCGGCCCGCCGCCGCAGGTGAAACTCCTCCGCGTAAGCGTTCGAGAGAGAAAGAGAGAGAGAGACTCGAGGTTACGGATGTGTTTCCGCGTTGACGGTGTGATATCTTAACGATGGTTAAGGTGGATTATATATAGATATATATACGTGGTGTGTATATAATATATATTGTTGCGAAATTGATGTATATGGTTGATAAATTATTTGTTTGTTGCTCTGGCGTGGATTGAAATGTTGCGCGGTCGTTGGGTGATGTATCGTCGTAGCCCAAATTCTCAAAGGTGAATTATTGCGACTGTTGCCGTATATATAATATATACGCGGCAGAACAGAAAATATTTTGGATCTTCCGAGCGTAGCTCTAGTTTTCTATTTTTGTGGGTATATACACACGAATGTGATGTGATGTAGGTAGCGTTGCTTAACGCGTATACATAGTTACTTTATTGCTTCGAATGCAGAGTAACGCCGTGTAATTATGCCTTCCTATTGTACTTATCAACTGAGAGGATCTTTAAGAAAGGTATATATAGCTGAGAACGCGGACACTTTCAATTTTAACGTGAATTCACGCCGATTGTAAAGTGGAAATTCTTTTCTTTTCTTTTTCTTGAAAATAGCCCTTTCAGTTATGATAAACGAGGGTAATTAATATTCACTTTGCGTGAAGATGGAAAATCGTGCGGTAAGTAGAGAGCTCACGGGAAATTAACCACGACGAATGCGTTATATACAGCGAAAGTTTGCTCTGTAAAACTTATACGTAGATGTCCGGGTGTTTCTTGGCATCCTCGCTACGTGAAATTCAAAGGGTAATTACGAACTATAACGTGTATATAGAATTTTGTTTCTTCTTCTCTCGTGTGCGACAATATGCGGAAGTTATACGAAAGAGGACAACAAGTGTTCGGTATTGCGTAAGTGTCATATTTCGTGCGGGTTATTGAACTAGCGCGTTAACGGTCATGGCTTCTTGGTATTTTAATAAGACGAGAGATTCCGGCATTTCGCACCTGCTGAATTTTCTCTATATCGTAAAAGAGTGATTCACGGCTGCTTTTATAGTTCGATGTATACTTGCAGATTGAGCATTTATGCTTTCAATTATATAAATATGGAATATTGATGTAGGAAATTTTATCTCGCTCGTATAATATTTTTTATTACGGATGTATATAGAATTATCGTTTATACATAAACTTAGTTTATAGTATAAAAATGTTTAATAGTTAAAGAAGATTCAAAATTATAATGACTTTTACGTGCGTTCATTACCACGCACATTATTGTTTTTTTTTTCAATAGAATTATATTAATAAATCATTCTGTATTATTTCCTCGTACAATCCTATACAATCAAATCAATTATATTACAAAAACCTATTTTTACATATACCATCAATCGAAAAAAACTCTCTCTCTCTCCTCACGAAATTACACGCGCAAACCAAATCATAATTACCGAGTTCACAACAGCGCCGCCCGCTGCCACCGCGTTATTCCGATTCATTATCACCGTCGCGCAGCGCGTATATATATATAATTTCGATCGATGACTCGGAAGAAAATTTCGTAACGCCGATAGGTGCGCGCGATGAAAAGCGATTCCGATCGCGCGATCGCGCACATAGGGAAAACGGTATAATCGGCGCGTGTCTTGACTCTCAGATTGCCGCATGAGCACGCGCGTGAATTCGGTTACACTTTCGAAATACGACAGGCGTGCGTTAGAATTAATCGAGCGTTAAATTATGCGCTGATAAATAATCAGCATAGCGATATAGTTGGTCGATTAATTATATTGTTGAGAGTAATTATAAATTACGAACAAAATATGCTTCGCGTATAAGAGTAATTATTGTCTGACTGCAGTACATTATAATGGCGCTGTATATATATGTCGTTTGTCTCTTAAAGTTACAAGCAAGGACAACGTGAAAAAGTATAAATAGGGTAATAAACCTTGACAGTGCGTGTACACCCACACTCGTAAGTGTTCCATCCAAATCTAGCATTTCACTTTCGACTGGAAAAATGCATTTTCTATCTATAGAAAGCAGTGAAACCTTATCTGACTCCCACACATATATATATCCAGATGATATAACTATATCACCATACACATAGGCTCTCTTATTCGTTCACGCACCTCGCAAAGGAATCTCTCTCTCTCTCACTATATAGCGCATGCATAATCATTCTTCTTACCCGCACCGGCGCCCATATTCCTCGCTCGCTCGCACGCGCGTGCGCGCACCAGGTGAAACTATATATACCCATGGAAGTTTCTCCTCGCGCGCGCAGTATACTGGAAAAAAGGGAAAGCACACGTATATATATATATATGCAAAGCGGGCCGCTTGCGAAGAGTAAGAGAGAGAAAAAGGGGTCGAAAATCCGAAGAACGCCGATTAGCGCGAGGTATGCACTGTGGGAAAATCCGGACGCGAGGATGTGTCGATTGTTTCGGAGAGAGAAAGATTTTTAGGATAATAGACGGCGATTTCTTTCTCGCGCTCTATGCTGTGCCTTTTTGTAAGAGTATACAGAGGGAGAACGAAGTCGGTGGTATATATAATGTTATACGCTGATAAAGGGATTTGAATTCAATGCCGTTGGGGCGGCGCGTGCGGTCGTTTAAGGTTTTGGAATTTGTGTGTGTGTATCTCGGTTGGGAAGAGATGCTGCGCGAGTTGTGGCCTTAATTAGGTAGATTGAATAATATACCGAGAGAAAGATTATTATATACCTACATATACGCATGATGCGCGCACTAAACGTTAATTATTATTTCACGGTTATTTATAATTAGATATATACATTGTAATGTGAAAATTGCTGCTAATTGGGTCGAATATTACAATATCGCGCACGCGTTTCAGAATACTCCGCATGGTACACGCGCGTAAGGAACGCACGTACACACATATATATAAACAAAGCCATATAACCAATGTGTATAACGTATACAGTATACAGAGAGGCGAATAGTTGCGGCACATTTTTCACGCGTTTCACGTGCGGCCGCGAAATCTACGCGTTTATTTACGTATACGAAAACGCAGAAAAATATAGAGGTTCGCAAAGTGACCCGCGTCTGTATATAACCGCTAATTTGCTTTCCTCCGGTTGTAGTAAACCTACCTTCATTTGGCTCCCGCCTCTTTATATATGTATAAAACTCTTACACAAGTAGGCATATATATATATATGCACGTACCAAATGCAGCACGCGCGTATATATACATTTTTTTCGCGACCACGCGGGAGAGCAGAAATTCGCTCAGCGGGACGCGTGGGAAAGCGCGTATAGTGCGCGTGATAATTAACTCGCCGGCTGAGAGAGAGAGAGAGAGAGAAAGAGATCTCGTTAGGATTATATAGTAAAATCGTAGGCGCGACGTGATGGGAGGATAAAAGTGGAGGAAGAAGAAGAAGAAGCCGTAAGAGAGTCGCGCGCAAGTCGCGGAGAAGTGGATGTATTATAATTGTCAGTTGCGCAATGCGCGTGAACGCAACGCGAGGATTTTAGCTGTGTGCGGAGATTCGCCCGGAAACTAGATCGCAGAAGTTTTTTGTTCGTATGTGTAGTATGTGTGTGTTGTTATGGTATGGTCGAGTGGTTGCCGCATGTGCTGCGGTTTTGGGTGAATGGTTAATTGCGGAGATACGAGTGCGGTCGGTATATAGGTGGTCGTCGCGCGGTGTTAGCTGTTGGTTGCTATGTACGTGGGTGTTGTTGGTTATAGCGATTAGATTAAGCTGAATTTATTTCAGTGAGGTTTGTGGATTATCTGATGAATTTTGGGTAATTGTCGTGTGTCTGGTAGAGCCTACTAAGAGCTTGACACTCTCTAAAATTAGTGAAAAATCCACTTAAAGATTGGTTAAAATTGCTCCACCGAAACATTAGTGAACGTTCGCTAATGAAATAGTAAATATTCGCTAATTCTTAGTGGACATATCCACTATTCAAAATAGTGAAATTCCTCTTTTTTAATTAGTGGAGCAATTTTAACTAATCTTTAGTGGATTTTTCACTAATTCAACTTTAGAGATTAGTTTGTATAACAGTTTATTTTTATTGTAACGATCGCTTGTTGTATAACTAGAGTTGAATAACGAAATTTCTTGGCTCAAAATGAAAAATATTTTCTTATTTCTGTTTTATTTTTAATTTCCACAAGTATTTTCGTGGTCATTTAAATAAGCGATTACGTGTCTGTGTGTGTGTGTGTGTGTGTGTATATATATAGATATACACTTTTTTCAAGTGAAAAATTCCAGCTCTCAAATTGAGCATTCTAAAAAATTAATGTTTCATTAATTAGTCAGTCACTCGTCTCATATCCACCCGCGCGACTCTTCAAACGCAAACGAGACAGCGAACCGTAACGAAGCGTCGCTTAATTAATTGAGGCCACGCGCATTTTCTACGCGGCCGTATAATAACCAAAGTCCATGCGCACGCGTTCTGCCATTAGTCTCTTTCTACGCTATAGAAGGTTTTTGCGCTGCCCGTACATGCATGGCGCGCGTATGTGTGTGTGTATGTGAATGAGTTCATTGTGCGGGTGTGTAGTACACTATGCTTTTTTTTTTCGTCGTCTTCCGTAGTAGTAGTAGTATATAAAGATAGAAGGGGAAGACAGTCTGCCTCTCTGATTGCTAGATCGACGATAAAAGAGTTAATGGATATTTTTATTGTCGCTGTAGGCCTATCTTAGTCGTCTTAATTGCTAGGGAAAATTTTTTTCCGAACTACAGTCGTAGTTTTATATACGTACGTATGTGTGTATATCTGTGTGAAGTAGATGAAGTGTGCTATTAGCGAACGCTATGGATGTGTGATTAAAAATTTTAATGATCGAGGGTATAATAATATTGAGCTTCACGCGGTTATGGGTGTAATTCATTTTTGTATTATCATATTCGAAAGAAAGTTGTGATTTTTTACGAGTGTAATATTCGAGATGAGTATAATTCACGCGGGGATTCATTGTTTCGTTAACGATCAGATATCACACTTTGTGTTTATTACATCTCTTCTCCCCCCCCCCCCCTTATTTTTTTAATTTCATTTTTGCCTTGTATAGTACACGCGCCTGCCATATCTTATTTTAATGCGACGATTTTACCGTGAATTACTCGAATTATACGACTGTAATCTGAATTTTTTTTTATTACCCGACGATATCACGCTCTTGTCGTTGCGCACGAAAATAACTCTCCAAGCGCGGAATATAACGACGAATATAAAAATTATTATAGATGTTTAAAAAAAAATAAAATTTAATTATTATTTTCTAGATATAAATTTTAACAGAGCCTCATTAGCGACACACCGTATATAATACTTCCCATGCAACTATAACGGTCTCACCTGATTTATTTTAGATTGTATAAAGAGGGTGTCTAATTTTAGCACCACACACGACGCGCGTGCACGCACGCCTGCAGATTTCGCTCGTTTTCTCGAACTCAAAACTCTCTCTCTCTATCTTGTTTAACAATAAACTACATTATCTGTCCATAAAAAAACTATTAATTTGAAAATTATATACGATATTCAACACCCAATTAATTACAAATTAACGTGTCTCGAATATCACAACCGTTATAGACAAAACAGCCACCGCTAACACGCCGAATTGTACACATACACACGGAGAAAACGCTTTCCGGCATATAAACAACCTATTTTTATACTAGCTGAAATCAGGAAACATCGAAATAACACAAACCGCGCTTAAAGAACAAAAAAAAATACATATACCACACGCGTCGAATCATTGTTATATTACGCGCGTGTGTCGCCAATCGCACGCGACACGCGCTTGTCTCTTATTCGCGGAAAATAATAATAGGCGCGAGTGATCTCCTTAAAAAATGACAGTTATCCGCTCTCGATTCAGAGCGCGGGTATATATATATATATATGACGGAAACTGGGCCACACTTTTTGCGCCGTGCGCGCGCGTCATTTCGCTCTAACCACCTATATCCCGTTGTTTCGCGCGTATACGTTGTTGTTTTTTTTTCGTCTTCTTTTCTTGTTCTTTCTCCTCATCTGTCTTGTTTTTTTTTTCTTTGTAGACGCGCGTGTAATTGTCATTGAGCATGGTTCAAGTTCAGCGGTTTCGCGCGCGATGTACGTGCGATTGTTGTAATTAAGAGGGAATTGGGGTTGGGATGAAATTGGTCTGTAATTGAGCTCGTTATACTTTGTTTCTTTTTTCTCTTGTTTCAAAAATAAGTACTTTATACAGTGTACGTAATATATAGTATCAAATGTATGATGAGATACTTTTGATCTATATATACGTGGTTATTATCAATCAAGATATGTTTTGTTTTTCTTCGTATAGATGAAAAAATTTATTCTGAACTAATGATAAAATGCTTTTTTTTGCCTAGCGGTCCAAAAGTACCACTTTTACTTATCGTAAAAATTGTACTTTTGGCCTTGCTAGGCAAAAAAATCGTGTATGCACCACGGGAGCAAAAAAAGAATGCCTCAGATCGCATGTTTATCATTCTCGCCTTCGGCTCGGGTGACAATTTACATGCCATCTGGGGGACATTCTTTACTTTTACTCCCTAGGTGTATAATATACTATCAATGTAATAGAATGAAAAATCTGTTGTTTCAAGTATAACCAAACAGTTCGATCAATCAATCCGCGCCTAAACCACCAGTATAAATCAATCAGTTCCATGACTGTAAAAGTACATGCTGCTCTAACGCGGTAGCTTTTAAGCACTCACTGTTACTCATGTTATACATCCACCAGCGCGAACAAATCACTTACCAGCTACTCAACCAGTCATAACTCACAACAGTTCACAGTCCGAGCAAAACAAAAACCATAATACTATATAACACCGTCGTCACGCTTCATATATGTATACCCATACAACATACATGCACCCACGAATCGCTCGAGTCGTATTCTTGTCAGCCCCCGAAATCATCATCACCATCTTACTTTCTCTCTCTCTCTCTCTCGTCCCAGCAGCAAAAGACTTTGCTGGCCACAAGCCAGCGGCAACCCGTTCCTCTTCTCAGAATAACCCCGAGGTGACCACCTCTCTCTCTCTCTCTCTCTCTCTCACTTGCTTTCTCGAAGATCGGAGATTGGTGTAAGCTCCCCGAGGTACGAAGCAGCAGCGGGTGCTCAGTTGCAGCGTCGCTCTTCCTCAATTCGGGTGTCTACAACACCGAACCTCGCGATTATGCAATAATGACGAAGCTGGCAAAGAACGGGTTGATGTGCTCGTAGAGTCAGTCGGTTAAGCGAGCTCATTCGCGACGCTGCTGCTGCTGCTTCTTATTTTTTTTTCTTTCGTTTCTTTCGACGCGGGTGTGTATGTATAGATGTGTGTGTGAAGAGAGGAAGAGAAGGAGGAAAATGAACCCCGACGACGCGTGACGAGTGTAACAGTGTCGCGCTCGTAATAGAAAGCGCGTGCAAGGTCGCGCACGATAGTGTGAGTGAGTGAGTGCATAGGAATACATATATATATAAGCGAAAGGAGATCATTTTTTCCCCTTAAGAAGGGATGTGTGTAAGGAAGAACCCGTAGTAATCGACATATAGAATCCGAACCATGTAGCAACGAACGAAGTTCCGTATAGTTTTATCCTTTATTATAATACGCATATAATACATACAATTATATATTATATATACGTATATAATCAAAGACAAGCGAGCTGTCGACAACGAAGATGCCGCTCGCTCCAACGACGTATTGCGAGTCTTTACCGGCGAGCTCCTCGGCGTCGTCCCTTCACCTAGACAACAACAACATGAGCAGCATCTACTCGGACGATCCACCTTCCATCTCGTCGATGTCTAGTGCCAGTGTGAATTACACAAGTCGTCGGCCACCGCTGCCACCGATTAGTAGTCACTTTCATCCACGACCACTGTCAAAGATCGCAGTCATCCGACCGAACTCCACAACTCTGGTGTCGAGGTCACCATCGCCTGCAAGCTCTAGCCATTCGTCAAGGCTACCACTACATTTACAGATCCGTTCGCCATCTGTGTGTTCACTGAGAAGCATGACAGGGTCGCCGACACCACGAAGGATCTTCCCTCAGGAAGCGAGCAACGATGACGAGCTCGACCTGGAGGAACTTTCCAGTAAGGAACAAGCTCCAGTGGTCTTCGACGCGAGTCTTAATTTTGTCCTTGGTATCGACAAGCAACCTGTCCGTCAATCTTTCCGTCCAACAGCATCGCACTTGGAACCACAAACAGCCTCGTCGTACTTATCCAATAAGATTTCTAACTTCCTACAACGTACGGATCACATTATGGACGAGTGGAAGCGAATTGGACGTAGGAGCAACATCGACGATACAACGTCCTGTCGTGACTCGCCTGATGGAAAACGTCGGCATCATATGGGTAGGAGCAAAAGCGCTACGAATATCATGATCAAGGGATATCAGTATTTCAGCAGAGCGAACAGCGTAGCTAGGAGTCCCTCAAGGCCGTTGTCCAGGATGTCAGAGGATGATCGTACGCTGTCGCAGTGCGATGAGGAGGTAGTGAACAAGAAGGATGATTAGGAAGGGGAGAATCATGTTTTGCGGTTTTTTTTTATTTTGCGTGATGTGTTATTGTTATGGTGTGCGAGAGGAACGGTTTGTTATAGTCTTTTTTGTGATAGGCATCTTGCGTTTGTATAAATTTATAAGGTAAAGCGATGGTTTGGGTTGAACTAAATTTTCCATAACAATAATGGTGTTCTAAATAAATGACAATTTTTGTGTGATATGATTTAATCGAGTACTAATTTATATATATACACTAATTCGAGCGGAATCGTCAAATCAGCGACAGATGACAATATTCCGATAAATTAATCAAACGATTAATGACAAGTCGTTTGATCGTTATCGTTGCGTGTAACTTGAATTGTGATATTTTCACCTGCTAATATGTATATATACCAACAGAGATAACGTATGTGTATGCTAGAAAGATAAAGACTAATTGTATTAACAATATCAATAATTAACCCGTCGTTTGTACGAAACGTGATTAGTTGGGTTATTTTTGTCTATTAGAAGCTTTTAGCTTGACACTCGGCCTTCGCGCGTTGATCTAATGGCGTGAATTATTGCGGACGAAGTTTATGAAATAGAATTCGTTCTGAACTACATACGATTACAATCACAGGCACATTTCAAAAGTAGAACAATCGACATTCTCGATACGCTTTGTTTATTTTTAAACTGTTGAATAATACTTAGATAATACCATAAATTCAGCATTCATTAAATTTGTTTTCATTCGATGTTTACATTTTTTTAGTTTCTCTTTATTTGCATTGTGAAATCATTCGTTTATCACTTCATCATAAATTCGCATTCATGATTCTCAGAATTATTCCCATAAATTATACTTTCAATTTTTCTTTTTTATTTTTACATCTATTAATACACTGTGCATGTTTTTTTTTCTTTTTTTTTTTAATATTTATAATTTTACCACAAACCTAATGCAATTTATTTATAAATTATACAAATTGTTTAACACGAAACATATATACCTGGAAACATTGAAACATATACATAACAATGTTAATGATTTGAGCTAATCGTGATTGCATTTTCAATCTTGCACGAACACTCGTAAAAATATAGTTTTAATATCTTCCCCGATAACAGACACCTCTTACTCATTTATCTACACATTTTTAATTTTTGAAAAAAGAAACCCACCTAATATCATTCCATCTGCCATCCTTAAAAAAACCTCCACATTCTCCTCTAAACAATCTACTCTGCCACTACACCACTACCAGATACCCACATACATACACAACCACAACCTTATCAGCCCTAACTCGGGCAATTAAAATGTCTCGCATATACAACATTTCGTAATATTCATCTTCTTCTTCTTTGTTCTCTCTCTCTCTTTCTCTGAGCAGCTAAGCGAGATGACGGCTGACTTCGCTGAGGAACACTCGACGTCGACTCTAGCCGCTGAGCGCATCGACGCCGAGCAATCGGAACGTCTACGTCTCGAGCGTGAGCTTCAGGACGTAAGCGAAGTAAACAAATCCCTTCAACAGCAAGCTGAACGGCTTGAAATGGAGCTACTTTATGCTCGGGCAGCTGATCTCAATGGATTAGCGTCTGACGCTGAGGACGGCGAGGACGGTGGTGTTTATAAGCAAAGGTATCAGCACGCGATGAGGGAGCTGGAGTTTACTAAGCGAAAGATGGCGCAACAACACGAGGACGACCTCGAGCAACTGGTCGGGCTTAAGAAGCAGCTTGAGAAGAAGGTAAGTCAATGTTATTGTTGTGATGTGACGATGAGAGAGGATTAAACGTGTGGATATACCAAGTATACAGTGTACATTAGATTGTAGTTATACTCAGTGGACTCGGCACGCGCAAGTAATTAATAACTTTTCTCTTCTTATTCTCGTTCATATATATATATATAATATTCACGTGTGCGTGTACCGATTGTGTAATTCAAAAACATCGATCGCGATTCGATATATAAGTGAAAGATTATCTCCGATGTTATAGATTACATATGCATAATTATGTTAATAATCGTTTGTATGCATATATACCATCGTCTCGTGTAACTGTATACTCCGGTTACTCATTAACCTCTGTGTGTCGCGTGCGCATCGTAACGTATGTATATATGCGCATATATTGCACAATAACCTCAGGATTGGATATATGTATAACTATTGTAGGCGCGCGGGTGTATATAGGAAGTGACTGGCCAAATTGTATAACTCGCGCGCGACTAGAACGTTTTATTTTTGTATACATTATAGAGCAGAAATAAATTACAGTTGGTCCCGAGTGTGAAAGAGACGACGCGGACGCATTGCGACGAGAATTGGATTAAATTTTTGCCGGTTCGTTGAACCGATCGACATCGAAACCTTTTGTTTAACGCACTTGTCGATTTCTTACGGGATATAATTAATGATTTCGAGTTATCATGGTGATGGTAAAAACTTATTTTCGCGTTGGTTCGTATAGATTAGTTTAATATGAATGATTCTTATGGTAAATCGGTAGCCGTCTATATATTAATGTTGTTATCTTTTGAAATCGTAGTCGGAAATAAAAAATGTACATAGTTTAAAAATGATTCATTGGACGTAATCGGATTTTGTAGCTTCTGATAATCAATTAGAAACCTTTGAATTTCCCGATTAATTTTCCATATTATATTATTGTGCATACACATTAAAATTGTATAATCGATTTCGTTTATTCAATATCACGTTTGCAATTAAATTAATTAAGCTTTGAATTGTACCGGACACACACACATATATATA
>JAWWEQ010011692.1:0-40936 GCA_035583055.1 Torymus tubicola | reverse complement strand
TATATATATATATATTTGAAGTACGTTTTTTTTCATATGATCTTAAAGCAATGTGTCACATCATAATTCTCGTATATACCTACGAGCACATACCTGTAATGTACTTATTTCTTGAAATAAATTAAATAAGTCTTTGATCTAATATCAGGTTTATATGTGTTTTTTTAAGAATGTAGTGAGAAAACTTTTATGATGATTGAAAACTTGTATTCTTTCTCATATGTACATTTAGACTGTAGACAACAATGAACATTTCTCATAGTATTTTAATATATTTTTATTTATGTTTTAACTGGAATATTTCTTATTTATATAGTTTAAAAAGTAAATATTGTATTGTTAATGCAATAAAAAGTGTTATAAATGAAACCAAACCTTATCAGGTGATATTACATATACAAGAGCACAAAAATAACGATGTACCAGATAATTATATGAAGACTGTTACCTCAGTTGTTGAATACATTTTAAGTAGAAGAGGTGCAATAATAATTTCTTTAGCAATAATTGAAGATCATGAAAAATATTTTCTTTCACATAAATCACTAATTCAAGATCCAAGAGCAACGTCTTTATTCATTTCAATATTTTTTGTAAATTTTGTAACAGAGGATCCGATCAAGTTATTGCATCTCAAATTTCTGAGTAACATAGGATTTTTTATAAAATTATCTCCTAGTAAGATTCGACCACAGCATTTTGTTATTATTCTTGGTAGTGATCCCATACCAACTTCCTCGATAAACGATTTGTTAGGTTTGGCATGGACAACAAAATTTTTGGATACAACAATTCTTCAATTTCTACCAAAATTTAAACAATCAGTTTGCAAGAGTAATATGATTTTACATTCATACAATCCATTCTCAAATATCAGTTCTATGACTTGTTATTCGCCGGCTACCAAAATATTTCCAAACAAATTGCGTAATATGTTCAAATACCCACTAAAATTATCATTACTCGAACGACATCCGGCAGTAAACTTTGAAAGGGATGCAAACGGCTATCCTATAAATGTTAATGGTTCAGATTACGCCATAGCACTGCTTTGGTCGGAAGCCATGAATTTCTCAATGGAATTCATAGCTCCTAATATAAGTGGATACGCAGAATCTTTGAATGACAACGTTTCATCGACACTTTTGGATTTAATCGTTCGAGGTGACATCGACTTTAGTGGTAATCATATATTCTTACACCTCGCCATGAAAAACTACAAGTTATACCACTACAGTCTACACGGGGAACGAGGCCATGCCGGATGGATCGAGCAGTTCGTCGCGTTGGTTCCGGTAGCCCCGATACCGCTGTGGATAGCGCCTCTCAGAAGTGTAAGTGTGATGCTGTCCATCTTCGGCCAAGTGGGATTTATCTACCTGCTCGTCAAATGCTGGCGGTTTAAAATGCGCTACTGGCGGCCACATTGTATTCTCCGAGTGATGCTGGGCAATCCCACACCTAGACCCCCTACGAGAATCATCGAAAGGCTGGTTTTATTTTTCCTGTTCGGCTTGGCACAGACGTATTATACGCGCTATTACGCCGATCTGACCGATGACAATTTTCATGAAATGGAGCTGGGTCCATACCACACACTTAATGACTTGGCCGATTCGAACCTTGTGCTGGAGACGCACGAAAATTACATGGCTATGACGTTCGATGACGGTGACGAGATACTACAGAGGTTGAAGCAGAAAGTCAAACTTGTGAACGACGTGATGGATTGTCCGAACCGACTTTTGAAGAAAAGAAACATTGCTTGTCTTATTGATTATTCCGTGGCCTGGACTTACGTTCAGAAAAGCAATCAAAACAAATATCCGCAAATGAAAATAATGAAGAAAGCGTTTTGGAGTGCGCCTAAAGGAACGATATTTTCCGCAGCTTCGCCTTACGTCGAGGAATTCAATCGGTACCTGGAATTTATTAGAGAACACGGTCTGTGGAAAAAGCACATAATATCTTACAGGGTAAAGCGCGATCGTTCTCTGCTTTTTTCTATTAACGAGTCTGAAAACTCACAGTATCCTATGAAATATAAGTTGGTAGTATTATGCTTGGCAGGATGTTTTCTATCAGGTTTTGTATTTTTCACTGAAGTAACGATTTTTTGGATTAAAAAATGTTATTATTTCTTTAAAAATCAGCTTTGTATGTCTTGAATAATTGTACTTATATAATTTGTATTATTAAAAATGATTACGATCATTTTTAGTTTTAATATCAATAATTAATAAAGAATATAAAAATTGAGTAGTAAAAGAGACTTTACAAGTCACCATTGCACTTATTCTAATATAACTTCTTTCCACTTTAATATGCAGTGTAACGGGAAATTATAATGGATTGAGTTTTAATCGATATTCCAACGAATTTAATTTAATTAGTTTTTCTTAACCTTTGCATTTGAAATGCATTTTTACCAATCACACAACTGTTGTTACCATTTTTCAAGTCATTTGGATTTGTAATTAAATTAAGAGATTAATTAATAATTATAAATTTTATTTTCATTGATTTGAAATTGAGATTACAGTATATGGCATCGTACTATAATTATAAATAGGAAAAATTATTTAATAATAGACTGAATTAAACGTAACAGAATTATGAAATTTATTAATTTTAAAAGTTATTTTTTCATTATTATTTACTTTATGGAGACTAACAGTATTGAAATTGATGTCTTGACTAAAACCGATAATATAGTTGAAGTTATAAATAATATTTTACGTGAAGTAGATTCTTATCAGTTGACATTGTTTATCGAAGAATTTGAAAATATAAATATATCCAATTATTATACTAGGAATATTAATTTAATAACTACATTTATAATGAATAGAAGAGCTGCTATAATTA
This sequence comes from Torymus tubicola, assembly GCA_035583055.1. Lineage (NCBI taxonomy): Eukaryota > Metazoa > Arthropoda > Insecta > Hymenoptera > Torymidae > Torymus > Torymus tubicola. The sequence continues at coordinate 38,068 of JAWWEQ010011692.1, read as the reverse complement.
TTCGTATATCGAGTTTAAAAAATCAGCAAAGCTATTTGCGCCCTTATCGACTTTTATTTCAAGATCCAAGAACTACTTCTTTCTTTATTACACTATTTTTCATTAACTCTAGTGATGAAAACACAAGGGATTCATTACTTGTTAAATTTATAGAAAATACAGAATTTCTAATAAATCTATCACCTAGCAAAATAAGACCTCGATATCTCATCATTATAATTAGTCCAGAAAAAATACCAACTAAAAAAATTAATGAAATATTATATCATGCATGGACGAATAAATTTTTAGATATTTCATTATTTCAATTATTGTCAAAACATGAAATTTGTCAAAACAACATTGTGCTACACTTCTATAATCCTTTCTCGGATATTTACCGTAATAATTGTTATTCTCTTGAGACTGACATATTTCCAAACAAATTACGTGATATGTTTCAATATCCTCTAAGAATATCATTGATAGAACGTATACCTGCGGTAAACTTTGAGAGAAATTTATCTGGTTATCCTATAAATATTAATGGCTCAGACTACGGCCAAGTGTTAATATGGGCAGATTATTTCAACTTTTCGATTAAATTGATAGCTCCTGATATCGCCGGTTATGGAGAACCCATCAACAATAGCATTTCGTCCGGACTACTGGATTTGATTGTACACGGTGACATTGACCTCAGTGGTAACCAGGTTTATCTTCACCTCGCATTGATCGAGTATAAGTCGCAGAAGTACCACCTACACGGTGAACGGATTGACATAGGATGGGCGGAACCTTTCGTCGCTCTGGTGCCAGTGTATCGGGTTTCGTTTTGGTCGGTACGTTTGAGATCTACATTTGTGATGTTTGCAATCCTTGGTCATGTGAACTTTATTTATCTCCTTGTGAAGATGTGCAAATTTAGTCGTAGACATTGGCGACCGCATTACATCCTCCAAATGATTTTGGGCAATCCCATACCTATACTCCCAACTAAGGTTATCGAAAGATTGATGTTTGTGCTCCTATTCCTTCTGTCTCAGGAGTATTCTACAGAGTTGTTTAACCAACTAATCGGTGTGAACTTTAACAAGCTAGATAAAGGTCAGATTAAAACATTAGAGGATTTGGTGATATCTGATATTACTGTAGAAATGCATGCCTCTCACGTGAACATGACTTTTAACGACGGAGACGAACTATTACAACGATTAAGACAAAAGATTAAATTGGTTGACGACGCGCTTAACTGTCCAAAAAGACTTTCAGCTGGGAAACATATAGCTTGCTTGATCGATAATTCCATCGCCTTGATTTATGTTCAAAAGAGCAAACGTGGCTATGGTTCAAAGATGAAAATCTTGAAACACGACTTTTGGAGCGCACCTAAGGAAACTATTTTCTCTGCAGCCTCTCCATACATTGCAGAATTCAATAGAATCACGAAACTCGTTATGGAAACTGGACTGTGCTGGAAATATTTCATTCCTTTCGCAGTAGGACGTAAGCGTTCTTCGATCTATGATATCCACGAATCTCATAACTCTGACTATAGTATTATATTCAAGCTAGTGATTACATGGTTGACTGGGAGTTTATTTGCTTGCATTGTATTTTTTTTGGAAATTATAATTTATTATATTAGAAAATATTACAATATTTTTAAGATTAAACTGCTAATATAAAGTAAACTCGTTTGAATTTTATATTGTTTACTATTTTATTGTACGGAAATTATGTTTAAAATACTCTTCTGTAAAAAATATTTCAGATTATATGTTATCAGTACAAATAAAGTTCAATGTTAGTGTTGTTATAATTGATTATTGAAAGAAGTATTTCAGAGCTAATTTTTGAAATATACAGCAGCGTTTCAATTAAAGTATCTACTTTAATGTGTTTTCCTCGTCAAACACAAACATTTCTACTTTTTACCTTATTACAGTTGATAGCAAAAATATTCTCGCATTTTCCAGTGTTATTCGAGCAAGTAAATGTCATTTGTTAAAATGAATTAATTAATCGTATGTACACTGTATAATAAAATGTATATTAAACAAAGTATAATAAAAATTCAAATTTATTGGATATTAATAATACATTTTATTGTGTGCTCAAAGTGTGAGATTCCTATCATTGATACTGCAGTAAAAACTAACCACTTAATTGACGCTATCAAAGATGTTATTGGTGAAGTTCAACCTTATCAAATAGTATTTGTCATTGAAGATCAAACTAATATAAGCATTTATAACACGGGTAAAGTTAATATTGAATCAGTAATAAGGAAAGTTTTAACAAAGAAAACCACTATTATTATAGAAAAATCAATGTTTTCAAATTTTTCTATATATGTGCATCCGCAACGATCATTGCTCTATAATTCTAGACATACGACTCTGTTCATTAGTTTTCTTCAAGCTAACGTTGAAAATGTAAATTTAAGAAATTTATTATTCACAAACGCTATGGAAGTTTTAAAATTTATAACAAGTCTAGCACCTAGGCGTGCCAGACCATACTGCATGTTTGTGATAGAGACAAAGGTGCAAATCAACGAGAAGATCATGGAAGACATGTTGAGGGAATCGTGGGAAAGACAGTTTCTAGATACTACAATGTTTGAAGTTACATCTGAAAATTACAAGTGTACAAATAATTTAATTTCACACTACTACAATCCATTTTTTGACTCATTCTACAACGACTGCTACTCCTCTCGCATTCGCTCGTTTCCTAACAAAATGTTGAATATGAACCAATATCCGCTAGCTATATCAGTGTTGCGTCGACCCCCGGAAGTTGATTTTGAATTAAATGCTGAAGGCCAACCGATTAATATGAATGGCTCAGATTATGGTTGCATACTTATTATGGCTAGTGTCATGAATTTCTCTATTTACTGGGTGTCTTTTCCAGTGAAGAGCTACAATGAACCAATTCCACACATAAGTGAAACAACAGTCCTGGAACTCATTATTAGTGGAGATATAGCATTCAGTGGTAATCAGATCTACACTCATTTGGCGTTAAAGAATAGTGGAAGACAGGGGGAGAGGAGCATGGTTCTCTGGGTGGACGAGTTTTGTGCTTTGGTGCCGGTTTATCCCACACCCTCTTGGGTAGTCGGTAACAGCGTGATCGGGATAATGTTAAACGTAATAGCACACATTGGATTCATGTACCTTCTGGTGAAGATGTTCAAGTTTAAGGCCCGGTGTTGGCTAGCTCACGATATTTTTCGGATTCTGCTGAGCAATGCGTCGCCGATCGCGACGTTGCCAACGAGGATTGCCGAAAGGATCTTCTTGATAAGTCTTGTTGTCGTGTCACTTCAGTATTCAGTGGACTTGTACGCTAGGCTCACGAACATCAATTTGCTCGAACTTGGTCAGGGACCCTTTGAAAACTTTCACGACTTGGAAAAATCTAACCTAGTCTTCGAGATACATCCGAACCATCTGAACATGACCTTCTCCGATAAGAATGAGGCGTACTCCGGTCTCGAAAACAAAATCAAGCTGGTCAATGATATCTTCGATTGTCCGTCTCGTCTGCTAGCCAGTCACAATGTCGCCTGCCTTATAGACAAGTCAGCGGCAAACGTTGCTGTTGCAAACGACGCCCGATATCATCGACGACGCATGAAGGTGATGGAACCACCGTTTTGGAGTGCCCCAAAGGGCTGCATCTTTTCTGAGGCGTCGCCTTACGTCATAGAGTTTAATCGTATCATGAGCCATCTCTACGAGTCTGCTCTTTATATGCGCTGGTTAATCAAATACCAGCAGAAGCATAAACATAGGCTTTACTCCAAGGACAACTTCGGTGACGGCTCGGACAATCTGCTACGTAACAAACTGAAGATCGTGTGTTATTTTGGCTGCTTAGTGTCGTTTATAGCCTTCGTCAGTGAGCATCTTGTCAATTATGTGAATGGATTGTTGTATAAGAAGAATAGAGTTGTTAAACGACGATTAGCTTTACAAAAAAGACAAGTTCTAAATGTTAGGAATAACAAATTTTCTGTTTAATGGTATTTTTTGTACAAAATAATGCTTTATTACATTTATTATGAATAATTGCATTAATAACAAAATTTATTTACAACATTTGAATTATTTACAATTCGTCTTCGTTCCTTTGAACTGAAACATACAAATGTCTTTACATTCATTTAAACAGCTATCAAATTAAATTTTTTTTACACCAACACATACGTTATTTCCATTACCAAAATCACCGTTGCTTTTACCCTTGTACATGACAAAATCTTTAACTGGAAACTGCATCTCGACCTTGACAATCTTGTAATACACCAACTCGACAATAAATGTTATCGTCGCAACGGCGTAGCCAAACACCAGCTCCACCATCAGATGCTCGATGTCAATGATCTTCTTGCTCAGAATCTCTTTCACATCGGGCATGACGCGCATATATTTGGGCATTGTAACGTCGTAGTCAAATCTTGCCAGAAGGCCTGAGTCTCTCAGGCGTCGCAGTAGTTCGTTGAAGCGACTGATAAAAGGCGAGCCCCGCTCGAAGAGGATGCACTTATAAGAGGCCCAGAGAGAAGGTTTTATTAGCTTCATCTTTGGTTCTTCCCGGTGTTCCAAGCACTTCTGGATCAGGCTTTCGCCAATGTACTTAGTCATGAAGCACACGAGCTTCTCCCCTTTATGCAACCTGTTTACAGAAACAACGTCATTTCCCTTCATCCAATTTTCAAATACTTTTTATTTTTTATTATTATTAGCAACTAAAAACGTACCTCGTAGAACACTCCTTGACCGACTTGTGGTACTCCAAGCGCGCCTTAAACTCGGGGTTATTCTCGACCTCATCTTCCAATGTGATATCGTGAAACTGTTCGAGCACGACGGGCGTGAAACCTTGCTCGCCCATTTCAGTCAGGTCCTGCGTTGCGACGTCTTCATATGGCTCGAACTGTATTTCCATCATCTCGCTAGTACCTTTCATGGTAAGACTGAGCGAGAAGAAGACGACGCCGAAGAAGACGAAACGATCGCGCCATTGTCGCGGCTGCCGCAGAATCGTCTGGCTGAGAAGGATTTCCAGAATACGTATGCACGACCAGAAACGTCTGTCCAGACGCAGAATGTAGACCAATAAGTAGAAGATGCTGAACATGGACACGCTCATCCAAAAGTAGTACGTGAAACTCGATGGTACCCTTATGCGCTTATTCAGCCGAGCTGGTACTAGTGCTGTGTATTCTTCGGTCATGGTAATGATGCTTCGTTCTGTTTGTTGATTAATATTCTTTGATTAATTTTTTGTAGATGAATACAATTTAATCGTCGCATTTTTCTTTTTTTCAAATTTTTAATAATTTTTATATCTATTTAACTATACATTTACTTTTATTATAATTAAAATTTGTCAGAATTGAAAATAATATTTTCTAAGTAATGTAATACTATTAAAAAAAAATAATAATAAAAAAAAAATAAAAAAAAAATGAAAGGAAACGTATTGAAATACAAAAATATTGAAATTTCTTTAGTTTATAAATAATACATTTTTTAAAATGGTATTTCATTCGATTGCGGTTTCTCATATAATTTTAATTTTAATGGTTTGTTGAAATTTTGGAAATTATTTCATAAATATTCGATAGCATAAAGAAACAAAAGAGAAAAATAAGGCGTTATAATATAATTTCAAAATGAGCAAACGTTTAAAATTAAATTTATAGTAAGGAATTTTTCTATTTCATTACAACTTTATGTGACGATAAAAAAATCAATAACACAATTAAGGAAATCTTATAATTCACCATAATTTCTCCATATAAATCCTTAATCATGCAAAGCATTCTCACCTAGCCTTGTGTAATTAGCATTGGTCCTACGTATAAAAAGATGATTAACACTCAGATTGATCTCGCCTTGAAGAAGTCCGTAAAATTGATTATCCTCATCCGTCCAGTCATCGTCGACGAAATAAAACTCCGTCGCGGAGGACGCGAACTCGTAAGTGAAGTTCATGACCTTTGAGAGTATCCGTAGCGTGCGAAACTGGGAGCCAACGAAGTTGAGTATCGGGTAGCCGGTCGCGTTGCGTTCGAGTGTCAGGTAAGGTGGATTATTGGTCGCTGCCACCTTCAAGAGGTACTTGTGCAGGTTCATGAGTTTGTTGGGGAAGAGACGAGTCCCAGACGTATAAGTGCCCGAGTAGTATTTCTGTAGGAAGGGGTTGTAGTAATGGTACGTCACGGTCTCCTCGTCGACGGAGTAGTAGTCAAGCCCAGCGTGGGATAAGCTGCGCGTGAGGACCATGACGGTGAAGTCGATGAACTTGCGCGTCCACGCGTGCAGCAGGAGCGACTGCACGACAGACCCGGGTACGTTCATAACGCCGAAGAGGATCAGCAGGCACCTTGGCCTCGTCGGCATCGTCGCAATCTCGACCATCAGATCCAAAATACCGTATATCTCGTTCATGTGATGGTGGCTCGCGTTGATCAACAGATTTGCCGTCGGGTACAGCACCACGTAGAAGTTGGTCCGCCTCGGGTAGTCGAAGACGGCGAGCTTGAAAATCGGAGCGTCCGCGTCGAGGCGGCTCGTGTTGATCACCAGGGTCGATGTGTTGTGCATTATACTGCGCAGTACATAGTTGGCGTGGAAGAATTCACTTTTACTGGGGTCCGGCACAAAGAGACTGATTTGCACCGGCCTGAATGTTCCAGAGATGTACGCGAAAACGTGTTGTATCCAGTTGCATGTGCTCACAGTCTGCCGTGCGTCGATGCTCTTGCTTTCAGGCAGTGGTGAGAAACTCCCGACGAGGACTATCAGGATTAGGAGCCTCGATAGTAGAGTAAACATTGTTCGGTGGTTTTAGAAGAACATGCTCTTTTGGAAAAAATGTACTCAAGAGCCACTCTCGACGCATACTGACTATGTGAAACGGGGTCAACAGGCGTTAAGACCGGAGCGATTGGCCAGATTTCGGCTCTTTACTGCACGGATTGGATTGATCAATAAACAGACAAAAACAAGGCAAATAGCACATGGGCTTACGAGCGACGATGACGTGCGCTTTTTTTTATACGTCAAACGATGCTGCATATTTCATGAATTTAACGGTTATTTGTCTTTTTTTGTTCATACAAAATTTCCGCTCGTTAGTATTTTCAGCAATGTCGGCGAATTTTACCGTATTATATTTACAATTATATATAAATAATCGTCTTTTCTGAGAATTACCTTTGTGGAGGGTATAATTATTTGTATACATCGTGATTGTAATGAATGTAAACATTATTATCATATATATATATATATATATATATAGTAATTGTATCTATCATTAGATGTAATTATAGATAATACAATATTTAATGTGCACCAAGAAAATTGAATTTTGATAAAATGAAGTATTTGTACTTATATTTAATTTACGTAGTTCAATTATTACACCTGATTTTTATTATTATAATTATTATTTTATTAGTAATATTTTCAAGCTTAAATCGTTCATATTAACAATTCTGACAAAACAGATAAATATGGATTATTTATTTATTCTATATAAATGATGTGCAAAAAAATTTTATTTCAAATAAAATACGCTAAAGAAATATTTAATAAAACTGAAATAATTTTTTAAACTAATTTATCGTCATCGGGGGAACGTATCAGTAAAATCAGTCATAATCTTATGTTTAAAAGCAAAATCTCAATCACCCGCGCATTGAGAAACATTAAAAAGCCACATAGTATAATAATGGCACTCAGTTCTTGGGGCACGCGCCTCGTTAGCCGGCCCGTGTGCGTACGCACCACATGGCATCCGGGTGACAAGGTCTTCACGCCTATATGCGCCGCTTACGGTTACGTCAATTATTTCGGCCGGCCGAGTGCATCGGCGTCCGGCGCCCGTACCAGTCTTCCCTTCGCACCTTCAGTTCGACTCTGGCTTTCTTTCTGGCTTTTCGACGATTTTTTCACTGAGCGGATAAACTTTGGGATGGATTTGGGTTTGAGAAGAAAGAGGATTTTGCGGTAAGCGGCGGGTTTCTCTTTTCATTAGGTCATATAGTTTCTCTTCAAATCTTTTCTTCAACTTCTCATTCGACGTATTGTATTTGGTCCAATAAGGTCGTAGATTAATTTTCAGGAATTTTGATTTATATTTTATTTCAAAATGATAAAAAAATATAAATAATCTAAATTGCTACCTACAAAATTTTATTAAATCAAATATGTTTTCAAACTACGTAATTATTTATTACACTTTACAAACGAATTAGTAAGAGAAAAATTTCCTTATTCTTCGTTAGATATATAAAAATCAAAAGAAATATAGTAAACATTAAATAAAATAATGTTTATGTATTTAGAATCTATAATTAATATATCCGAAAATTTTGAAAAAATAATATCAATTACCAAAATGGAAAATCGCCATTCTCATCAGGGTTACAATTCGTTAAACGCGTCACCACAACTTTTGCCTTCGTCTTTGCATCATCATCAGCACCTCGGCAACATGATACTTCGAGTGATTCTTCTGACCCTGGTCTCATCGTCGACGCTCGGCCAGGAATGCTACGACGACGGTAATGAGTTCTGTATCGACCAAGAGGACATTCTCTCAGTAGATCTGCTCCCCGGCTCGTTCCTCCTCATGAACCAGCAGTTTGCTGCGGCGGAGAATGCCTCGAGAACGTCGAACAACGACGACATCGTCGATGGCTCGTTCTATCGCGCTCTAGACGAGATGGATTATCACAGGTAGAGTTGAGCTATTTATTTACCTGATGAGAATTGAGTGAATAATGAAAAGTGTCGTAGGAAGCGAATGAATGAGTACTTGTGTCACGGATACATGGCGGAGGAGATCGTCAAGGAGGTCAGCACAGTCAGGGTAAAGCGGCGTAACGAGATGCCGGCTCAGAACTCGATTTCCGATTTTCTCGACGATGATAATGTCACAGTGCACGATAAGCTGCTGTCCGACGAGGGGAGCACCAAGTATAAGGATTGGCTGCATAAGTAAGTGCCAGCTGTGTTATTTTAGTACCAATATAGTTATTACTTTTATGATTTATATATAAAGATAAAAGCAATCTATCACAATCAACATTCTTTGAGTTCGACTTGCTTTTTTAGTAGGGGGAAACGGGGAAAAGTGGAATCCATTTTTGTGTCTATAACTGGTATAAAAATCGATATTTTTATAACTTTTCAAGTTGGATTTTCATGCAGTAAATTTATAGCAAACTAATTGTTTGCTGCAGCAGTTTTTTTGCCGAAACAACTTTTTTTCTAAACATGTTTTTTCTGCATACCTACGTAAAAAAAAGAAATTGTGTTACACTAGCGAAAGAAGAAAAAGAATTTTATTCTAAAATGTTTATTTCGAACATTGTCGTTTTTTAATATTCATATTTTTATTCACGTTTCTAAAGACGGCTTAAAATTTTCGAAACGTCGGTTTAACAAAGTCAAATTATTCACAAAATGTTCATTTATCCTTTGATTCTTGTTTAATACAAAATAGTTATTATTTTATTATTATATTCTTTAAATTTATTTATTATCGTTTGTTTTGATTAAAGATTTTTGCGAATCATAATAATTACAATAATACAAAAAGAATGGTGACATACACTTTTAGTCAGTAAATCAAAACTGAATTGAATCATTAAGACTTGTAATATAGAAATTTTGCTATATACAAACAAATCGTTATTTAAAAATGTGTATACCATACACAAACGCTCCTCTTACATATAATAAATGATCGCAGAACGACGACGCTGGACGACATCTACCGCCACTACGCGCCGCACAACGTGCTGAAAAAGAAGCACGAGGTGCACGAGGAACCGGAGGCGGCCGAGGGTGAGATCGAGGAGTTCGAGGGCGAGCTCACGGGCTACGCGATGCCCGCTCACCACTCGACCGGAAAGATGGGCAAACCTCCAGGTATACTTATATATCTAAATTAATTCCCTACTAAAAACTTGAAAATAATTATACCGAAAACTTTGAAAGGCGATCACATGCTGACCGCACCCACGGGGTACGGGTACCCGAGTTACGGGCCACCGATGCACGGTCCGCCGCCGGGTCCGCCAATGTCTCATCATAGCGACTTTATACCTACGATTCACGAGCAGCACATCTATCTTCCCGGTCACGACGAGGAGGAGGATTACCACCACGCGCCGCCCATGTACCACGGTAAGAGCAAGGGACACGAGCTCACCATCAAGGATTTCTTCGAGATTGCGCTCACCGCCTTGGCGTTTCTCGCCTTCGGTTTGTTCATCATACAGCTCCTGATGAATATCACGGTTAGTATAGAACTGATCAACTTATCACATATAAAAAAAATATAGCAATTCGTAATTAAATTTATTATAGTTTTTATTTTTTTTTTTATTAATTTAACTCTTTCATGGCGTTTGAAATTTCTGATAAAAAAACAAGAACGAGCGAGACTATTACAACAAAAGTAATATACATAATAATAAAACTACCGGCAGAACCCGATGACGATGAGCACGACGGCTGCAGCCGTAGTGACGGACATCGACCAGCGGTTCAAGCGCAGTATCCTCGACTCGCCGGCGAGCCTCGGCTACCAAGGCAACTCCGAGCTGAACGAGATGTCGCACCGGGTATTGCGCTCGATCGAGGCCGTCCTTATCGCCCAGGCCGACGATGGTAGCTGCCTCCGCCGGACGCTATGCGAGGACAATCGATACTCGAGGGAGACGAAAGGTGGTCGTAGGATCTGGATACCTGTTTGGAGGTGACCACTTATAAATCTTTATTCTTACGTTATTTCTATTATCAGTGAGCCTGTAAGATGTTACGTTTAGTTTACGGAGATAACACGAAATTCATTAACATGTAAATGTCATAATTTGATTATCTTCACAACTTCTTTTTTCCTTTTCTTTTTTAGTATTAGTATTTCACTTATTAGTAAAAGATAGTTTTACAAACATAAGAATAGTAGAAAATTCATAATTAATAAAAGAATTAAACTTTTTGGTACCTATAATATTTCGAAAATATAATAAAACGTAACTATTGTATAATAAAGCGGCACTATAGTACCGCGACCATTATTTTCGTCTTAAATTAAAAAAATACTTTGCATTATCCGCAGTGCAAAAGTCCACGTCCTTCGTTACTCCAGCCAGATAATCTTCTAAGCCTATTTCTTTCTCGACTAGCGTTAAAGCAGCTGTCCTAACATGCCATGTAATTCTCATTTGCCATTTTTTCCATGTCTAGCCTGGGGATGAGCTGGGCGTCAAGTCGCGTGCTGACTCGCAGACCATGGTCGGCTACCCTGGACTCGGTGAAGGCATCCGTGTTAGGCCTAGGCGGTGCCGACTGTGCGGCCCTCTACCCCGACTGCCAACTCGGACGCGAGCGCATTAAACGCCGTCGGCGTAGGAGGAAACGGTAGTGGTTATCCGGCGAGTGAGGATTATTGATCGTGCGCGAGTGAGTGTGGGTGTATGTGTACGGGTGTCTATGATGTAGGGGATAAGGGTTGGGTTATATAGGGAACAAGGTCGGGCGTAATGGTATGCAGGAAAGAGAGTCGCAGAGATAGGAAGTTTTTGTATTATGAACGTTTTCTTCTTGACACTAACTTTATTTAAATTTATTCTGGATAGATTTTTTCTTTACATATTCAATAGCTCCTAAGATAAGATGTTGTACCATAAAATAAAGACACACACATCTTTTTACATATTCATATGTATTCAATGTTTTCTTAACTTTACGCAAAGAGTTATAGCTTTAAGAATGTTATATATATGTACCTCCATCAACGAATTTATTTATATACACGCAAATCGATAAAAAATAAAAAAAAATAAAACCATTCTCCTTTACTGTTCTTCCTCAACTTCGAAACTCTTGTCATTGATGATAACCTCAGCAAGCTGGTTAGCCGTGGGTGGTGGCGGATCGCGCGGCACCATGAGCAACGTCGCGTGCGTATGTCCCGACGGATTCACATGTGTAACTCTAATTCGCGTGCTCTCGTCGTTGAACGCCGATGACGTTCGGCAGTTGTTGAGTATTGGCTCGTACTTACTGTTCAATAGGTACCGGAACTGCTGGGTCTAAAAAAAAGTATGCGTGAGTAAGATGTAAGTACATTATTTGTATAAAATCGTATTTCTACATACCTGTTCGCTTGTAACTCCGATCGGTTCGCGACTGATGAGCCAGAGAACCGGCTGCGGAGGTTGCTCGTCATCGGCGCCCGGAAGCGCGCCACGGTACATCAAGAAGTCGTTGAGGAAGGGACGCGTCAAGTCAGTCAGTGGTTTCGGATGCTCAAGCCGCGTCGAAGAGCCCGGGTCGCGGATACGCGGCAGCGCATCAATGAGCCACGTTATCGCGGGGTTTGGACTTGCATCAAGCTGCTTTCATTCAAATCAATATTATTCTTTGTTTCTTCGTAATATTAAGTTTAAATAGTTTTTGTGTCAAGAACATACTGCTATCCCTGCTAGAAATCGTAACGATAAATTACCTATTTTCTACTTATCTTTATATCTATAAGAACGTTATTCTGTTTTTATTTGATGATTTTTTTTTATAACATTGATATTAGCATACTATAAATACTTTGTATATATTAACTATAAAATATCGTCAATTTTCCATCATGTTGTAGTCGAGTTGAGTTTGATTATGGAGAGGCTGCTATAAATTAATTAACTGTTCCGGAACTATAAAGCACAATACGCTGGTCCCTGATAACTTTTTCATCGACACCCGTGCGAGATTAACTATTAAATTTAAACAGCGACGTAAATTAAGTGTAAAAAACACCCTTCCGATACCCGCTCCCGTGATTTATTGAGAATCGGCGATCCAATATTTAGACAAAGCCGCATAACACAACAAGTCATTGGCCCTCACCGTGAACAGGTATACGAGAATAGCCAAGCCGTCGGCGTGCCTCTGCGCCTCATCCTGCGAGCGGTACGTTGCTTTGAAGTACACGGCGTGCAGCTCCATCGGCGCGCTGTTGAATATTTAATTATAAAATATCGATCGATATCCGCACGCTTGCGCCTCCCCCAAGTACAAGGTCGCTTCTATATGCATTATATATATATGGTTTCTCGCGCAGCTTCCACGTGTTATACGTTTATATCCTTTTGGAGGCTATTTTAGCGTCAAGGCGACCGAGCTGGGGTGCGGGTTTTTTCCGTAAACATTCGGTTTATTAATAGCCGCTATAAATACGCGACGTATTGGTAAAAATAAAGGAGGCTGACTTGTGTAACCGCATCGTGTGGCACGTATCATTGTTTACCTTATATTTTAGGGTGTTTATGTGTAAACATGAATGAATTGTACCAGGCTCCATCGGGGCGATGCTCACTGCCGCACATGTCATTCTTACCCCAGTGGAAGTGCAGCTGCGAAAAGACGTAGTTGTCAGATAACGGGCCATCAACGAGGTACGGCCGTTCCGTCTGCCACTTGGCGCTCAGTATCACTGAATAATTTTTTATTTTTATTACTTCTTTCATTTTCATTTGCAGAGGAGTACTTTTTTTCTTTTTCTTCGGCAATATATTTGTAGTTGGATCAAAAAATATTTTTTAATCGAACAAAACTTGAGTAAAAATACGATTGATAAGAATTAAAAAAATTTTAAAAAAGCATTAAAAAACATACCATATATTTCATAAAGGATTTCATGGGTCATGGTCTAGTCTTGATGATTTTCTTTTTAAATTTAATTACTCATATATCTATATACAATCACTCTACATAACCCCGTGCGCACCATAAATCGCCTCTCTTACCCGTGTACCCGGTGTTCGTGATCTTCATCTTCTTCGGCGCGACGTCGTGGTTGTACCAGACGAGCGGATTAAGCTGAACGCGTTGCACCTCGCCGATGTTGAGCCTCGCGAGGGACGTATTCCACACGTCGTAGCTTTCCTCCTCCTCCTCCTCCTCGGCCAGGGCGGCTGCAACGTCGTCGGCCTCTATAGCATGCGTGAGGGAAGGCATCAATGTGTCGAATTTCACTGAAGAGAGATTACAGTTAAGTACCTGGGATGCCGGCGGTGCTCATGCTGTCCGGTGACTTGATCGATGGCGCAACTGATTTCCGATGTATACCGGATGCGGGTTTAATCAAACGATAATTTATAGGTTACGTCACTGATAAGAGATGGGAATTTTTGTAATTGGGAAGTTTGAGGTTGGGACTGGTGCTCAAATATAGCGACGGGCGGTAAGGTATTCAAATATACTAAATTCTTCTTATCTGCTTAGAAAAATAAATTAAACGTTCTTTCCTCTCTTTTTTTGATTTTGAAAAAATAAAGTTTTAACAGATAAAGAAGTCGAATAGAAAAAAAACAGCCTCAATATGGACCACGCTCGAAAGATCGGTAAACCAAAATCCTTGTCACCCTGGTCCTTCGACCACCGTCCGCGGCGAATTCAGGCGCCCCTAGCTTGTGACGGTCCTTTGATTTCTGAGCCCCCGCCACAGGAGGATCGTCGACTGGCCAACTGGAGACATTGGTTGGCCGATCGCGAACGTCGTCAGCGGCTGCTGTGTGCTAAGCTCAGGCGTCGGCCATCCGAATTGGCGCTCAATGCCCACGAGAGGGTGAGAGAAAAGACAGAGACGAGGAAGTTGCTGCAGGTTGCTGCAAGACGCGAGGTTACTCATCAGGATAGGTGAAGAATGGCAATGATAAATTATTATGAATTGCGTAACAGGATGGAACTTGAGAAAGCAGAATTTTTTTCAGATATCGTGGTAACCCGGCTTTCTGGCGGACGGCTGACCGTTTGAAGAAGTGCAGATCTAATGAGGAGAAGGTAGATGACGTTGTCGCGTACGTGGACAGAGATGCTAGAAACCTGCCGCCCCAGCTGACAAGGGTCTCACTACCGGATTGCATAAAAAAGGAGAAGCTCGTAGGGCCGAGCGCGAGTGGACCGGAAATAAACAGTAATGCAATTTATATTTATTTAATTATTTGATGTAATTGTTATCTATTTTAATTAACAGTAAGATCGAGATGGGACTGCGGAGACTATGCACAAAGGCGTGCGGCAGAGCTGAAAAATGAACTGAAGTTCATTGAGCCAAAGAAGCCCGAGACGGATGATCTCGTAGTCGTTGGCAAGAAGTTCCAGTCCGGAGATGGCCATGATCGCAAATCCTTCATTCGTACTCCTGTGATAACTGTGACGGCAGAGGAGCCGAAAAAAAGGTTCCTCGAGAATCCTGACGAGAGATTCGCTTTAAAGATCCAGGACCGGGAGTTTGTTCTGGAAGATGGACATCACTTTGAAAAGTTGTCGGACGAGGAAACAGCGAGATTGAAGAAGTCGAAGGAAGATACGAACGAAAAGAAGTACGTTTATGCGCCGCTCGAGAGTGACTGCATATATCGGATTATGAAGAATCCAAAGTCTATCGTCTGGAGCCTTATTTTTCATTCGAGTGGTGACGAACGTTGCGAGAGGACGCTGTATTTTGAGAACAAAGGAGCGAGAGCTGTAAAGCTTGATTGGCGAAACGTCACTCCCTCGTTCGCTGCTCAACCGATATACGGTGACTTCAGTAGCTGTTTCTTCTTCAACAAAAACCCTTTCGTAATTCTGCCAGGACAGAAGGTAAAGCTTCCCATATGGTTCCATTCTGAACGCGCTAGAGTGTATTCGGAAACCTGGAATATCCTCGTGGAGCCAAAAGTGTATCCGAGTCCGTTGTGGATACGGCTTTGGGGGACCTCTGATGGTATCGAGCTGAAAGAGCGTGAAAGTCTTCAGCTCGAGGGCCTTGAAAAATGCTTAAGTCTGAAAGTTCGGGACTCGATAATACGAGATACTTTGGAGTATATATTTTTGGTTGCAACAAGTGAGCCCTGCGTACAAGACGTGCCGTACGAGCTATTTTTCCTTGAATCCGATGTCTTCAGAGCTCGAAATCCTGGACATTCCTACGACTTCGCTCTCGCCGACGATCTAAAAGCTATGTATAGAAATACCAAAGGTGGCAAAGAATGGAACCTCTGTTTGGTGGACATACGCTCAGCGCTTCTATGTCTTGAACAATCAGAAACACAGGATGGAAACCTTCAGCGCTTTCGCCAAATATCAACTCAGCTTCTGCGTCCGAAGGTCTTGTACGATCAGCCAAAGTTCTCTAAGCGGAGACTTGTTTACAGACTGCTGGACACGTTTTTCAATGCTTTTGAAGCTGAGAGCGAGAGTATTATGTCTCGCTGCTTTGGATACTGCCATGCTGAAAAGGATGAGAGCGGAAATGAAGACGAAGACGAAGATGAAGATGAAAATGAAGACGAAGACGATGTGGATGAAAAAAGTAAGCATGATGAAAGTGGAAAGGACGAAACGATGTTCCGCGAGGTTTTCTGCGTAAAGATTTATGGTTTACTATGCGAGACTCTTGACAAGATATCTGATGTTATGGATCATAAGGATTATTTAAATAAACACATAATCGACTGAATTTTACTTGTCAGTTTCTCTTTATTTTACTCTTTTTATTCAATTATTGTTACTTTTATTTTAAATCAAACGTTTTCTACAGCGGCACTGCCTTGTAAATCTTTCTGTCGTTGAGCAATTGTATCTTTCGTCTATTATCCTTTATCGGTTTGCCTTTTTCGTTCTCTAGCTTCCGTAACTCGGCCATCTGTAACATTAACAACATCGACATAGATAAAGTGGCCAATACTTTCTTTTTTTTTTAATCATTTCGATATAAAGTCACCTGATCTGCACGTATGGGTAGGGCACGCGGGAATACCAGCCAGAGCACGCACTCCGGATTGCTGTTTTGATTGAAGGAGCCCCGGTAGAAATAATACGAGTCGCAGCTGGTAGCCTTGCGAATCCAGCGCAAGGAATCTGTGATGAAAAAGAAAAAACCAATGCACAGCGTTTTGTCTTTGATTAAGAATAGTATATTGCGCACTTAAGGAGGGAAAAAACTTGGAATCGCCTTCGGCTCGGGTGGCAATTTAGACGAGATATATGGGCTGTCCAATTTTACTCCCGTGAAACGTACATTATTTTTCCTCCCACCGAGGCCGAAAATGCCACATTCCCGTTTTTGCGCCGAGAGGCAATGTGGTACTTTCGGCCTGGCGGGAGGAAAAACTATAAGTAGAAATATTTTTTACCGGCAGCGATTCTCTTCTTCGAGTTTACTTTTGTCACGTGCCGCACGTTATCAGTAATCTTTTCTAATGTAGAGGATATTTTATAATCGTCGTTATTGTCCCTTACCTAAACAAAAATATAACCGTTGCATTATTTAGTTTGATCAAATATAACACAATAATTATAAGATTGCGTCGAAAGCGTCCAATGTTAGATAACGCGAGCGACACAGCGACGGCATCATTCACTCACCAGAAATAAATAAGCCATAATACAGAGGCCGTCCTCGTGCTTCAGACACTCGTCGAATGTCCGATATGCTCGATTCCAGTGCACCGCGTGCGCCTCCATCGAAAACCTATATAACATGTACGAAAATCTATGTACGTATACGCGACGGGTTTGGAAAATAAATTCTATGCAGAACGAGGGCGTACGTTACGTAAACTTTCTCTCCTGTGAATAATTTATGTATATAGAAACCTTTACGGATCGTGATATAATACGTAACTATAGGTTCGCTTATCATATATGTATATAACGAAAAGTTTTCATTATATATCTTTGACGTAATTTACCACGTGCCATTGATGGTGTGCTCGGATCCGCAGCAGTTGTCCTCGCCCCAGTGGAAGTGCACGTTGTGAAACTCGTACTCGCCGCATAACGGGCCGCATTTGATGATGGATGGTATCCTGTCGCCTTTCAGCTGAACCATGACTGTGTAAATAAAATTAAAACATTTTTTCGCGTTCCGCTTATATTGGTGTAATTTTCTTTTTTTAAATTAAGTATATCCAACGGTCATTTCCAGTGTTCGTGAGGATAGCTTTGCCGTCGTTTAGCCAGTGGCCGATAATCGTCAATGGCGGCAGGTGGACCGGCTTTGCGATGTCGTCACGTAGCTCAATAGGCGATTGTTTTCTTCTGGATACAGCTGAAGGAAATTATGAACGTTTTATTATATCGATGAGTTCTTTACATACAATTGTTTTACGATTAACTTTTTAATTCGTTTTCCGTTGCCATCTGTGTACTTGTTGAATTTTGCGTCAAAATTTTTGAGAAACAGGTAGACTTGAATTTCGGTTTGCGTAATTTTTATTGGAGCTGAATATTGGTTATATTACGTTAATGCTATGTTACCGTATACATGTAAACAAGCGACAAGCGAAGCGTATGTATATATATGTACACAGATACGCCCAACAATTAATCTTCGAGGGCGTAGAACACTTTTCTCTCGTGGATTCCCTGCAGCTCCCTGTAGTTTTGTATGATACATTCGCCTTTGTTATTATAAAGGTTTCTAAAAGCTTCTGCCTATAGTACAAGTAAAAAGAGAAATAATACAATTGAAAAATAGAGAAGACTCTTCCCTTTCGTTTAACGATTTAAAAAAAAAAAAAGGTTCACTTGTTTCGCCGATATTTTCACAGCTCGCGGTATGACGATCCAAGTGACGCATTCAGCGTACGGAGGAGTGGTAAGCGAGCCAGTGTAGGTGTAGTAGCCTGGCTGAGAGCAGACGTCCGCTATCCACTTGAAGCAATCTTTGTAACCACACACATTTCACGTTATTCGCGAAAATTTAACATATATGACTGATTTTACAAATAATTTTACAGTTGCGTCTCAAAAAAAATTGAAAGTTTCTCTTAATAGCACTCTAGGTAGAGCTTTTCTTGTTCTTCAGGCCTTTCTAAAGATAAGAAAATATGTAAGATTGATTTAACAGTATACTATTTGACTGATAATAATTTCATTTATAAAAAATGGATAAAAATAACGCTCATGTTTGGTAGTGAACCATTTTACAAAAAAAAAATGTAATACAAATTTTGGGGAAAATAGAGAACTAGAAAGCAGAAGCTTACAGGACATTTTTTAGGATTAAAACATATTTATTTCTTCAAAAGTTACCAAATGAGCGGTATTTTTAATTATTTTTTATAAATTAAATTATGACCGGCAAAAAAGTTATTACATCAAGTTTGTACATATTTTTTTACATTCTGAAAAATTTTGTTCTACGAGTGTGCTATCACAAAGGATTTTTATTTAGTTTCGAGACGTAAGAGGAAAGTTAGCAGCTATAGAATTGATGATACTATACATATGATCGAATCATGCAAACCTCGGTCGATAGCTGCGCTTCTACCAGCTGTCTTTACCCTTGGCAAGTTTTCCGCGATGCAGGCAAAATTTGGATTATCGGTCATGCTGGGACAGCCAACGACCTGCAAAAGAAAAGAGACGATTGCTAGGCCGTCGGTTTTCTCGTAGCACTTGTCCAGTGATCCATAAGCCGCATTCCAGTGGACGAGCTGCACTTCCATGGTAAACCAGGCGCCCTCCAGGGTGTGTTCGGCGCCCCGCGCGTCGCTTGGACCCCAGCGAAACTGCGCCTCGACGAAAGGATACTCTGCGGATTCCCCGAGTGGTCCGCCACGGAGGAGTACCGGCCTGTAGGTACTGTCGCTGGGTTCAGGTGGGGTGGTTATGGTAATACCTCCGTTCAGCTCGATTTTAACTTTAAATTAAAAAAGAAAAAGAGAAAACATATTCAAATTTAGCAAATGTAACATTTTTATCGAAATATTTAGAAATCAAAGATTTTTAATATCCAGAAGACTATAATGTGTAATTAAAGACGTAATACTTAATGTTTATACACCTTTATCATATGCATGTTTTATAAAAACCTGTAGTTCCTGTATTGATCAATCGAGCGGTTCCGTTGCACGATAAATGTCCTTCCAAAAGTAAGGGTGGAAATCTGGCATGTAGAGTGTACATGCTGTTCAAATCGATCGGCGATTGGCTCCATTTTGGTAAGCCCGTAGTCGAAGTGTAGGTTGCTTCTCCCTCTAAGTAAAATTTTTTCGTTTAAACCATTACTCGAAATATCAAAAATATTTTCAACAATAATAATCATTTACTTTTTTTCGATTTTTTATACATTTTTCTGGCTGAATTTTATCCACGACAGCTGGTTAAACTAAAAATTTTTAATTCAGGTTATACAAAGTTAAACACGTGTAAAATGTCTGTTGTCAACATTATATACACAAACGATCGAGAATATGCGGCCGATTTCAGTCTATTTTCCAAGCCCAACCGGAGCCAACGTCACATCTTTTGAAAATGAAACCTCACTCGTCGCGTCGGTCCCTCGAAATCTTCCGGTAATGCCGTACCCGCGTTCCCTCATCAGCGACTTGTAAAATTACCAGTACCTCGAGCCATGGATTTCTCTTTGATCGACGCCCTCGTATTTCTCGGCAGCACGCTACTCCTAAGTATAATACTCTAACCATCGTCATCCTAACCTCTATTATCACCACTTCACGCTAATTCTCACAGCGCTGTTGCTGATGGAGCTGCTGGACTGGAGCTGCATTCTGGCGGCGTTAGATTGCCCTGCGCCTATGAGCGCCACCTCGGTCTTTCTCTACGGCGACGCTTGCGGACCTAAATCATGGAAGCTTGCCTATCCTGAGGCCCGAGGCCGTAAGCAGTCCCCTATAAATATTACCACCAGGCAGGCAGCTGTACTGGCGCCCTGCGAGCCTCTCATGTGGTATGGCTACGCCGAGGAGCCGGTCAGCATGAGCATTGCCAACGATGGAAATAGGGGTACAGGAAATTTTATGGGTTTTTTTTCTCGTTTTCTTTGTATTATCATTTTTTCAAATTTAGGTTTTTTGTATCGACAGTCACGAGTGGAATAAGTTTATAAGTAGTGTGATAGTACGTTCTTTTATAATGTAAGTTTATTATATAAATGATCTTTTGTTGAAACAACTTTAAGCATACAAAATGTCGTAAATATGAAACAAAGTTAGCAAAAATTTATCCTGCATCTTTTAGATAAGCTTGTGAAAAAGCTCCTTTTATTAAGCTTTCGAATCGAAAAACTATTCTATTTAAGCAATCTGCTTGGAAAATTATATATATGTAACAAAATCGAACGTATATAAATATTTTTGTTTATAAGTTTTAAACTATATAGTATTATGTTATATTCCCAATACTAGTGATACTTTTCGGCTACTGGCCCGCCTCCAACCGGCCTACGCTCCAGGGTGGACCGCTTCAGGGTGTCTATGATTTCCGCTGGGCGCAATTCCGTTGGGGTCCGTCTGACGACGAAGGCTCCGAGCATAGCCTCGATCACGTGCGGTATCCCCTCGAGCTCCAGCTCGTACATGCAAAACGCGGCGTCGCCAGTACCCAGGACGCGGCGATGCGCAAGGTCCGCGATGGATTTACCATTGTCTCGTTGTTCTTTCAGGTATACTTGGAAATTATTTATCTTGTTTTGGTAGAAGTAAGGGGAGGAAAATACCGTTGTAGGTGTAAGGGTTAGAGAACAATAATAAAATTGAAGGTAACGAAATCCAGAATTCGCAAATATTTCATGCACATATATAATCCAAAATAAAAAATGCTTTTCTAAATATCATTTGGCTTTCTATAGCAGTAAAAATTCTTTATATATCTTAAAATACACAAATTATAGTTAACGAAAAAATTCCCAAAACCTTTATTTTACCCCTAGATAACCAACAGCGATAACCCCTACCTCGACCACGTCGTGACGAACCTATGGCGAGTCTCACGTCCCGGCGCCTCGGTCCAGGTAGCCGCGTTCCCTCTCGAGTGGCTTTTTTCTAGCTTCGAGCGCAAGTACTACACGTACAGCGGCTCGCTGACTCAACCGCCTTGTAGCGAGATTGTCACATGGATAGTCAAACCCGAGCCTCTTGCCATTTCCTCTGCTCAGGTATACTTCTCCAATTTCTTTTTTTTATTATAAGTAGTAGAACTGAGGATTAATTTTATGATGGATACGCCATAGCTCGCCAAGTTCCGGATGGTGTGCTCGACGGACGGTCCGATCCTGGCGAATTGCAGGCCTGTGCAGAAGCTCAACAACCGCGAGGTGTACTATTACGCTTGAGAGTAACTTTTACTGCTGATAATTGTTTTGTATGATATTGTACTTCATTTTTTTTATTAGTTTATAATAAAAAAACGGGAAATTGTCGACGAATGTTTAGACAAAAAGAAGCGAAATACTCCACAGAGAACGATATCTTTATTTGCACAGAATTGTTTTTACATTTTTTCGTACATTTAGAGTGACGGGCCATGACGTCGTCAGGACCGCGCCGGTTTTCCTTGGCACAATGTTACTCTCGTTTTTATTATATATGTTTTTTTTACTTTTTGCTTTCCTCTACTTTACACCGTATCCTAAGTAGATATACACAAATGGACGACTTTCTTGACCTTGGTCATTGCTTGTACCCTGCGCACTTGGCACACATACGCACATACATATATATATATAATTATACGTCTCTATCTACGATAATGGTTTTTTTTTCTTTTATATATCTGTCGTTTCGTGTCTTCTTTTTTTTCCTTGTTATCTTCTTGTCAACTGAAAAACACGTGGAATATCTTAAAAAATATATCGTAAATGCAACGAATACCACCTGCGACAGCGGAGAAATACAGTCAGTATGAAAAATAAATCGCTTAGCGACTCGTGTACGTTTAATGAATATATATATATATTTATTTATCTCTGTTTTTTTGTCGTTGGCACATGCAATTTTTTTTTCTCCAATGCGATCGGATATTTACAATAAGAATCACATTTTGTTTTAGCTCTTTCTCTCTCTTCTTTTTTTCGCGCAAAAGTATTCGGGTTTTTGGCATCTTTATCGAAAGCTAATAGCACGTTTTCTTCAACAATCATTGAAAATCAAGCTTTACAAATATATCGTATACGAAGCTTGAAACAGTAGATATATAAGTTATTCGGTGAATTTTCAAATGACACAGGGTATATTTCAATGCGTTGCTTTTTACAACGTAATACCTAATGTAACAAATGCTATTACGTTTTTATTTCTTATTTATACACTAAATTTTTAAAAAGTCATTTTGCTTAAAGTCGCCTTACTATAATTGAAGTTTTCATTATTGAACATATTGCAGGAGATACGTTCGTTATTTTTAATTCGTCTTGCTTTGTTTTGCCCTTCATTGTCACGTTAAAAATTTTCATGTATATTGTTTTATAAATATACTTCCAAAGAAATATAATTCTTTTAAAATTTTCTGAGACAAGTTTGAAAATTGGTTTTGACATTGTAAGTATTTATTTATACCCAATGCAATCGTTCATCGAAAAAGATTTAAAATAGACGAAATTTTTATAAAACTTTTCAATTTCTTTCAACTAAAATCGTACGTTGGTCAATTTTCCGTATATTGTCATATTGTACCTCCTTGTTGTTTTAAAATAGTTATAATATTTTACATGCGTTGGGTCTTACTTGTAAAGCTGTTCATACACATTAAATAATATCAAAGATTATTTTTTTAGAAATTTTTTCATTGTGAAAAATCGTCTAAAAAATTTAAAAAATAATACTGTTAATTGTTATAGGAAATATATAATGATTATAAATTGAGTTTTTCTTATTTTTAATACTTAACTATACGTAAATAATATTTTTCGTGAAATTCGATATTAATATTTGTTTATTAAAAGTAAACAAATGTAATTTATCAAATAATTCTCATTCCTTTGGAAACTCTTAAATATATATATATGTAAATATCATAAAGATATTCAATTTAACGAATAGAACCAGTATTTTTTTATAGATAATGCCAACATGCTTCTATATTAGTCAATTTTCTTTAGATACGATTAACATTGAAATTAACATTTCGTAGTCTCTTTGTTATACAACAGTAAAAGGCCTAAACGTAGACGAATGCACGTGAATCCATATAATAATGTTCCGCAAATGTTTGCATACACCTCCGAAAGATGAGACTTTGAGTGAACATATCATTCGGGAGCATACAAACTTTGACGATGGAGAATCTACCTACCTTCCTCATACCAACATTCCAGTTTTATCTATGATAACATCTCGATAAAATTTTCGTTTAAGTCAATAATAATAGTAATATTCTAATTACATAAGGTACAGAGCTTTAATGCACATGCTAGTTTAGATAAAACTAGAACAATCTCATCACGATGCCTCACTGTTTACCTAAATAAGCGTTCTCGCGTTATCTTTTTTTTGGTTTAATATATATAATATATATGGTTTTTTATCTTTGGTTCGACTATCTAAGGTACGCCATTGCCGACGTTGAACACAATTATAGAGAGTTACGTGACTTTCGCGAGCTCGCGGGCCCGTGTGCGTCGCAGACATCCACTTCTCCGACAAAAAAAAATACATTGCGAAGATCATAGGTTCGAGTCTTGAGAATGTAAAATTTTTCACAAACATATATACATATGTGCTTTGTTTCTTTTTGTTCACTCGACGCTTATCGCCATGAAGATCGCTTCGCGCAAAAGTCATATTACAAAATTTCGAGTCCCGAATGAGAATTTAACATTTTTTACCCACGCATACACTCACATCACGTCTGCGTTAAAACATGTCGTCAGCGTATACATATTGCAGCCCCCAACGAAGATATTACTAATTTGAGATTCGCAGCGCGTGTTTTATTGGTATACAATATACTTTTGAATTTTGCACGAGAACACAAGAATTCGCGGGCTATATTATCGAAAACGCGCCTCTTGCAGCGCCGGATGATCAAACTCGCTCTCGTTCGCGCAGTTTACAAAGTTAGCGCAGTAACGAGCATGTGTGTAATGTGTATTATATATAGTCGCCCGAGAAATATCGCATCGGCGTTCCGTGCAGATATATATATAATATATAGTGGACTTTGTACGTTGTGCGGCGCGTATAGGTTCTTAATACACGTTTATTACATGCCTCTCTCTTTCTCTCTCTCTCTCTCTCTCTCGCAAGGTACTCACAAAACGTCGACGTTGTATGTAACATCAACTTCAGTCACACTCATATTGGGTGGGAGATTGGGGATAAAGATCATTTTAGGCTCGCTCTCTCTCTCTTTCACACGGGGTATAATAATAATCATCATCATCATCAGAAGTACATGCGGAACTCGCATTCGCGGTCCTCGTCGATGCGCTGCAACGGCTGTTGCTGCGTGGTCTTGCTCGTCTACCTGATGCTGCCCGAACGGTGAACGCCGGCTCCGCTGGCACGACGTTGCTGCTGTTGCTGATGGTGATGGTGCGACGACGACGAGGACGACGACGACTGCTGGGGTCATCCGTTGTGCATGTCGCCGATAGACTGGCAGAGGCACGCCGACGTTATTATGCCCAGGGCCTGCGGGGTGTTAGAGTGCTGTTGTGTAGTAGTAGTATAGTGCTTTTGTCGGGAGAGTGGGACAAGGTTTTCCCTAATATTTATTAGGTGTGGCTTTTGGAAATAGAGATATGAAGAAGAATTCAAACTTTCAATGTTTCTATCTTTATTTATGTCTTAAATATTATTTCAAAAAGAGAAAATAGAACAGCTGAAACCGAGCTTTATGAAAGTTTATGAAACTAAGCAACGAAAATGGACCAAAATATGCATAATGTCAAATAGGGAATTTCACGAGTTTAACAGTGTAGTTTCGTTGCTTAACTTTGAACTTTCATAAAGGTACTTTTGACTGGAATCAATATTTTACAATTTCGAACAAAGCAAATAAAAGCTTATTTTTACTAGTTTTATTACTTTCTTTTGGAACAATATTTCTGGATATATTTCGTTATTTTTCAAATAAAATTACATGAAAAAATCTATCAATTTGAAAATAAATTAAAGAAAAATTAAAAATACAAAATAAATAATTTAACATTTACACTTTTAAAAAATCTATAGAGTTGTCCAATGTTCATATAATACACCTCTATACCACACACCAATCGAGCAGAAAATTTCGAAAATAACGATTCAACGAAAATTTCCAAATTAAATTCCAGGCGATTGCATCAACTCTCCTGAATCGCATTAGCACAAGTTTTCAACTAAGGATGCATATAGCTGTAAAAACGAATGATTACATTACCTGGCCAAACGCCACCACCAAGCCGAAGCCCATGAGAACGAGGGTGTCGTACTGCAGATAGCCCCGTATTTTCGCGAGGCAGCCCTGAAACGAAACGATACGCCGCTTATTCGTTTTAATGCTCTTATATAAACATACACACACACATACGCGCAGAAGAGGGCTTTATATATAGTCTCTTCGCTTGTAACATTCGAGCGCGCTCCTATAGTGACTCTTAATTAAAGTTACGGGTATTACACACACATATAGTTATATGACTATTGAATTTCGAGCTCGTCGTGGTGTATATATATATATGTACGTACCTCCGTGTGCCTGAAGCTCTTGTACGTGGCGGCGTCCTGCGACTGGCACGCGGTCTCGTCCTTAGGTTGCGGATAGAGCCATGGTTTTTCGTTCTACAAGCAGCCGCGATAAATATTTATCCTCGCCAGGCTCCAATGCTGTTCGTTTCTTACCAAATCAAAATGTACTCACGTTTTTATAGAACACTCTGGAGATGACGCTCATCGGGCTTCCGGTGTTCTTTGCCTGTGAATGACAAACATTTCAACGTACATGTAAAACAAATTCATCTTCCGGGTTGGCGTGTTAATCAAACACGTTATACCTCGGTATCCTTAAGAACACAGCAGGTAAGCGGCACCTGCCGTCGTGTGCCGGATATTTGGCTGTCCCGCCACCAGGCCGTGCCATTGTAATCCGCGTCGCTGTGGATGCCGCAGCAGTTGAACTGGAAAAAAAGTCACAATTATAAAAGCAAAGATTCGATCGGCCTCAGGTACAGTAGCAATTAAGTACTTTGATTGTACAGTATGCACACACCTTGTACTGGGCGTAATCGAAGCTATGGCTGAACGCGACGTCGCTCGTTGCGTCGTGGCCGTAATGGCTGGACAGCCGCTCGGCCAGTCTAGTCTCCAGGCCCGAGTGCCAGCGGTAAGTCATCACACCGAGGACCGTCGCCATCGCCAGCTCCGCCACGATATGCGATATCAACATGCCCATGTACTGCAAACGTAACAGTCACGTTGTTTCATGTCATTTTTCTCTAATCGGATATAATTTTTTTGCATTCAAAGCCACTAGCAAGTCAATCGATATACAAGCGAATTTCAAAAGCACATATAATGGTTGAAAGTAGTTATAAGTATACGAATCGACCCCTCGTCTCTTCTATCTTTGTCATTTTTTTTCCGCCACCCGGTCTTCAAAGTGCTCCGGTCCTTTGTGATAGCGGCCGCTGGGATAATGGATTCGGGTGAAATGAGATCGCTCTCGTCGCGTATATCTATAGCGCTGCAGGCCGATGGAAAAGCTTTCACGGTGCGGCCGCTGAGGATTTGTGGTTATCCATGTACTTTTGTTACTTTTAATTCGTTACCTGCATTATTCTAAGGACCGAAATTATCTTGAAATTATAATCGTAGAGTTTAGCTCGCGTGAAAAGTTATTTTTGGTATGAATAAAATCCATGGTTCGATACATTGAAGCAACGAGCTGCGCATTAAGCTCCAGCCTATTGCAGTCAGTCGTTGGGTCGAGCGAGGAAAATGTTCGGAAAAAAGGGTTTTATTCTGAGCTCGCGTGCAAACGGGGCTGGCTTTGAAGCGCATTCAAAGAATCAGTCGCGGCGAAAAATTGAGTACTGAATTCGCTCCTTTTAACGCAATAATTATCGAGGGACGAAAATAACCGCGGGTATCCTTGAACTACTTGAATAACACACGAGCGCGCCGCGGATTCTAGTGGTCCGCCGCTGCTGCGCTGTGACGCACGCATACGCGCGCTTTTAAATAAAAGAAATTTCTCTCTGATTTACGCTTTCGAGTGTCATCGCGCGAGTACTTTTCCGCGCTGCGTAGAA
This sequence comes from Torymus tubicola, assembly GCA_035583055.1. Classification (NCBI taxonomy): domain Eukaryota; kingdom Metazoa; phylum Arthropoda; class Insecta; order Hymenoptera; family Torymidae; genus Torymus; species Torymus tubicola. Next base: position 10,024 of record JAWWEQ010011692.1, on the reverse strand, counting down.
CGCGCTTTTATCGATCGTTCGGCTGTATGCTTGTCTTGAGGAAAAGACTCGAGTGGGTATCGTGATAATTTTTCTACTTGTATAAAGACTGCTTTTTACGGGAAATGACTATTTGAAATTCGGCTGAATTGTGGAATTTTATAAAGCTATTTTTTTACAATTTTAGTGTCAATATATAAATACGTTTTTCTTACAGAAAGTAATATAAAAGAATGGTCTATTACAAGGATATTTAAAAGTACACAAAAATCATAAAAAAAAATGGTATGCAATTTTACAACAACTATTCTTTGATTTGAATGAAGATTTGACCTTCTTTTCGATTGAGTCCTGATTCTGTAAAGTTAACGAGTGTATAATTATTTAACGCAGACATATAACTGTAGACATTGCCAATATTTATTGCTTAATGTCTGCGTTATCAATAACAACGCATGCAGGACAAAAAAAATCATCAACAAGTTGTCGATAAACTGATTTTATTGACAACCTAATAGCTTCGCTCAATAACGCCACATATAAACTGCCATTAACTCGTGAAAAGCTTACATCATCGCTATGCCAAAATGATGTTATTATTTACAGTATTAATACAGTAGTATTATTTCTCTTATTAAAAAACTTTTAATTAAAATAAACGAAATAAATTTTGTTTTACGTTTTTATTTCCGCTATTTCAAACGAGTAGATGATATCGGGATAAAACATAATTACTTTATTCATAGTAATGCAGTATCTCCGAAATATTATTATATATAAAAATTCCATTCGAATTAAACACGCTTAATAATTGCAGTAAAAAATAATAACAGAAAAAAGTATAGCTTTAATCGCTCCGTTCATAATTACTTAGTTACACAATGGCGCGTCGTATATTATAAGTATAATTACGTTTGCCAAATAAACATATATAATATACTCTGTCATAACTCTATTAAAAAGGTTAAAAAGTAAATTATTATTCTTAATATACAATATATAATACTTTTAGCGTGCTTAAATTACATAAGTTGAATTTAGCCAGTGAACTAAAATAAAGAATTTACGCATACGTCATATATACGTTAACTTGACAGAATTAGAGAGCTCAGGACGAAAATATTTTTCGCTCCCTTCTGTAATATACTCACCACGGCGAGTACGCAGCGGCTTTCGCGCAGCGCCGCCCGACAGCCGAAGAAGCCGACTGTGAGGACGGTGAGTCCGAGGCCGAACAGGCAGTAGGCCAAGAAATAGATCGTCTCGTGGGGCGCGGCGTCCGCGGTGAAAAGGTTCAGCAGGTGGCCCTTGCTCGGCTCCATTAGCAGCCAGGCGCCGCACACCATCACCGTCACACCCGCCAGCTGCATTATTTTTCTTTCGTTTTATAACTCGCAAAGCGTATATCGCACTTACTTTCGCAAAAAAGGGGTTTGTGTGGCATATGAAGGTAATAATAAAGCTAAATGCAGAAATGTGATTTAGACGTTTTTACAACTTTAAGCGAGCGTAAAAATTTCGGGCAGAAATAGTTCCGAGTTCAAGCTCGTCTTCTTTGGTTTTATTTACTTTTCAAAACTTTACGTGCATTTCTACAGACACTGCGCGAATCGCGTTTGCCAAGACGATTCTTTCCAATATTTTTCTTTTTAAATAAAAAAAAGGAACTGTGTCACAGAGCCTTCTTCCTCAATGCTTGCAAAATTTTCTCTCCTCATTGTACGATTTGCATAAAAGAGAGCAACCCGAGCTCAAAGCAGTGCCGTACAGACGCGAGCGCGAACATCAAGCCCATTTCCGTAGGGCTGCCAAAAACACATTCGCGAAAGCTACATTCAGTCGCTACTGAAGTTTCGTCCGGATTTTCGCGGGAGTCTTATTAAAAATCCTAGCGCTATAGTCGCAAAAGCACCCGCGCGACTTTTTTCCCTTATATATTCTGCACTACCCGTGCGCCTAATTAGTTTACGGCCGGGGTGGACGGAATTCCCAGCAAAACGTTCGTGCGCGCGTACCGACGGCAGAAAGCAGTTGCTCTGCGCGCCCACGCGCCGCTCTCTCTCTCTCTCTCTCTTCTTTGACGAAGAGAGAGGTATGCATTATACGCCTGTGATTACGCGGTCGCGCACTTCCGAGAACCGCTTTGATGGAAATTCCGGCTCGTAGTTAAGGTATATATATGTATATAGGAAGGCGGGAAAGGAATTAATTTCACGTATCTTGAGCGCGAGTATAATGAATATATAGAAATGTGCTTTGTCTTACCCATATCAGCAGGTTGAACGTGAACAGGGCCGCCTTCAGGTACTTCATTGTCGTCAGTGTTCGAGCGCTTCGGTCATGAATCTGAAACAAGTTTTTAACAACAACGTACATACACGTACCCGCGCACACATATAGGTATATACGAGCCGTTTTATTATCAATCCGCGAGGGCGCAGCCTTAATCGAGGAGATTCATCAAGGAGAAGAGCCTCGGCGCATGGCACACAGCCAGAAGCTCTTAAGTAGTTCCCTAGTCTCTCAATATCGTCGCGAGCGGACGGGCGGCTGGCTTATCGTTTCGCGAGGCGCAAATTCGAGGCGGTGGCGGTGCTCGGCCCCGAGGGTAATGAATAAGCTCGCGCTGCCGACGGGAATAATGTCCATATACGTATATATACTACGCCCGACTCTCGTTCCTGCCTATAGTCGATTAAATGCTGATGCCGCGAGGGATCGCTCAATCGTGCATATACTCTTGTTTGTCGATTGTAATTAGTTCGGTAATGAGGAGGAGCGCGAGTTTTGTTTGATCTTATTGACGGCGTTCTAGCTGCGTCGTCAATATATAAGTATATATACAGGCAAAGGTCGCTTCGTGTACAGGTAGTAGGGTTTAGTGAGTATTTTTTTACGGTGCTTAATGGAAGATTTGTTGGTCGTAAATCGTTGTAAGCGGTTAGCTACGTATAGTCTTGGTTTGCGATGTAAATAGCTGTGTATTTCTTTGATGAAAAAGTCAACGACGTTGCACGTACACGGAGAGTGCAGTATACACTATGAGAAGTGAATTTTATTAAGGGGCTTTCACAGTCAATTTCTGATATTTAAAAATTAAACTTGCTGCTTATAATTCTATATCAAACAGAGCTATTTTCTTGAGAAATGAGCAATCAATCTAAGATATGCTTTAAAAAATATTATATCTTTGACATTGATTTTAGATTTGCTAAGAATAGTTTTTAAATTGTCATCGATATAGTGTAAAAATATACTTAAAAACTTTCCTATTTTTTAAGCGACTAAACATGTCGTATTTTTAATCATATTTTCTGATGCTATGAATGCCTATGATTTGCTAAGAAATATTTTTATCTAAACTAAGTTTAAAAATTACCCATACCTACATATACTTTTATAAATTTACTAATAATAGTATATAAGGTAGCTTCTACTGTTCCATGCATTTAAGAATTAACTGAAATATCAGTAAACTATTTCTTCAAAATAAGCGCATCATAAAAGCTTGCAGGTGCTCGTTCATCTTCCTAAAACCGGGTGAAACGCGACGCCCAATGCAACCAGTAAGAATCGATCTTCCTTATCTTGCTCTCGACGTCTTTGAGGCCGCGACGACGACGACAAAGGAGCAGGCGTTGATTAAAATTTAATTAAACGAAATGGCCCGTTCGTGTTTTCTCGCCCACTTTTTTTAATGAGCGCGCGAGGCGCCCGACCCCGGGCTAATTTCGCCCCTGCACACGCGAGTGTGAGAGTGAGAAAGAGAGGAAGAATGGGGTTTGAGAAAAGCTTGTATGTTTTCATGACCGTTTCTTTTTATTGTTTATTTTTTTCTCCTTCTTTTCAGAATTTACAGAGTTGTTATGTTTTTTTTAAACGAGTATAAAATGTTTACAGACGGGAGAGACGAGAGAACAGTCGTGGAACGCTTTTCGCAAGCCGGATTATAATTGTACTTTTTTGCGAAAAAAATTCATTTCTCGTATTTTTAAAATGTTACATTTTAGAATGTTGTTATTTTCAACTAGTTTCAAACGAAAATTCAGTTTTGAGTGAGCACTCCGCGCTTCAACGTATAAAAAAAGGCATTTGTCATTAAAATTTTCATCTATCTTACAATCTACTGCATAGTTACGATTAAATCTTTTCTTACAATATCTTTAATCTTATAAGCGTAAAAGCATCGGTTAGAATATTTACATAGCACAATATGGTACAATGGCATTTATCTTGGAAATACTTGATAAAAAACGCTATAGACAACGTTGTAAAATGTTTCATTTACAAGTCCTTCGCCTTCCTGGACTCGAGAACAATCCAGTAGCCGCCGACTGGTGCGATCGTGAACTTGCTCTTGTCGTACTCGTCGAAATTCTTAGCCGTCTTCTTCGACGGTTTGATGTTAAATCTCGCCAGTAGGTAGAAAAAGAGCACCTTGATCTCCAGCTGAGCGAACCTGTTCCCAATGCAGCTCCTCGGGCCGATGCCGAAGCCCAGATTCTCCACGTCGTTGATGGTAACCTTTTTGTCAAGGTACCGCTCCGGGTCGAATTTCTTTGGCTCATGATAGTACTTGGGGTCCATGTGGATTGCACCCGCGGGTATCCATATCCCCATGCCGGGCTTGATGGTAAAGGGTTTGGCTCCGGGCACAGCGGGCGGCAGCTCGAATGTCTTCGAGCAGATGCGGTCGAGGAACGGCGCCTGGGTATGCTTGCGCAGCGACTCCCGGAACACGGCCTCGAGATACGGCAGGCCGTTCACTACGTGTTCATACGTAGGTTTACCTTCGGTGACCCTCAGCACGTCGTCTATTTCCTCCTGGAGCTTGCGCTGAACGTGAGGGTTGAGGGCGAGCTCATGAGCCATTATGCTCATCTGCGTGGAGGTGGTGTCAAAGCCGCCGAAGAAGAAGATGAAGAGCTGCGCGGTGATAGCTGTAATGTCGAGGGTAAAGTGTTTATTGTCGCGCGACCGCGCGTCCATGAACATCTGCAGCACGTCCGGTCGATTCTCGCCTCTCTCTTCCCGCATCTTCATCGTGTCCTCCACTATTTTCTCAAAGAACAGCCGAATCTCGTTCTCGACGAATTGAATCTTGAAGAGCCTCATGAGCCAGGGGAAGGAGCCGCCGACAAGCAGCTTTATTGCTTTCCCGTCCAGGTTCGTCGCCTTTCTGCCCAGCACGTAAAAGTCGTTATTCGGTTCACTGAGAGTGTCCACCTCTAGCCCGAACGCGCACGTGGCGATGGCGTCGGTGGTGAACCTGGAGAACAGGTCCTTCGAGTTGATCTCCTCGTTCTCGGCCTTGTCCCTCTCGGCGAGCTTGCTAGCAAAGTTCTCGGCGCAGCGCGCGATCAGTTTGAACATGGTCTTGATCTTGCTAGATGTGAAGGCGGGACTCACTAGCGCCCTCATCTCCCGCCAGCGGTCATCCGCCAAGTTGAAGAGATTACCGCCGAACAGCCTATCGACGGAGATGTCGGCGAAGGCTCGGTGGTTGGGGAAGCTGTCGAAATTCTTTATAGCCACGCTCTTGATCAGCTCGGGGTCCCTGATCACGACCACCGGGCTCATGAAGTTGAACGCCCCGACGTACTTCGCCTCGGGCGCCTGGTTGTAAATGTCCTCCATCATCTCGCAGAAGTGCTTGCGACGCCCGAAGGGCCAGCCGAGGCTGCCGAAGGGAAAGCTGCAGGGTATGTAGGGCACGGCCCATGCGTCGAAGTATCGCAGGCGACGTCTGATGAGGTAGTAAGCCAGGGCGCAGGCGAGAAGCGCGAGCGCTAACGCCGCGGCTGCCATGATGCCAGCGCACTGAGAGACTGGTTTGTGCGTCAGCTGCTCGATCGTCTCTATGTACTCCCACCTCTGCGGCGCCTCGAGTCTATAGTGTATACGTAATGCCGCGAGCACGTGTGGGTGTATGCGTGTGTGTAGTGCGCGGCGCGGTTCGTATTATTGAATTCGCGCGCCAATCTCACGGTATTATTCGAGGCGATTTAGGAGCTACGGTGGAAGTGATCAAGAGCGTATTATGCGATATTCATGGTGGAGAGCGTGGGCGAAGTCAGAGAGGCAGAGCGTGTGTGAGAGGGACAAGTTTTTTGAATAACTACTCTACTCGCTTTCATCGTACCGACATTTTATCTCTAAAATTTCCAGCTGTCTTTAAAATTATTGCAAACGCCCCGGCTAAAAATGATATGGTGGCCAATATATTTACAACAGTATGATCAATATAATTGACAGTACATTGGCCATATTCCCCACATTAGCGCAGTATACAAGCAATATGTAGTCTGGCGCCTAAGCTGAATATTGGCCATACTGTTTTCCATATCATATCCATATTAGTCTCATATTTTTTCCTGAAGTGGAGCCACATGTATACATTGCACTCGAATTTTTTTCACGCGGGGCATACACGCAAAGTTGAAAAATGAGATTCTGTTGTCATATTTACTACGGGTAAAATGTACATAATATTTCCAGTATAACATTGAATGTTGGAACAATATTGCCTCAGCATTACTATTTCCGAAATTTTCGTGAAATTTTCGTTAAGAATAATAAACATGTATGTACGCAACCTTGAAGCAATCTTGACAAATATTTGTTTTTGTTTCTCCATTATGCCAATTTTTTTATTTCGAAATTTTCCACTTTAACATAGTAATACTATTGCTAAAATGGTATGTGCAATAATGCTGCAAGCTTGTACAGTACACTGAAAGAAGGATTTACTTATAGTTAATATAATTAGTAACAGTTAATACAAAATAGTTGATTTTGGGGAAATAAGGAAATTGTAAATGTGAATACATTCACATTTGACTGAAATTCCAAAATATTACTATTAAGATGCGCATATTAATAGTTAATATGCTTAGTTAATAAAAGTTCACAAAGAGTAAATATAAATAAATTTTTCTGTGTATTTTTAATATATCTTCTTATTAACTATAAACAAATTCTTCTCTCAGTGTACGGACCTAATAGATTTTATATAATTGAGTTTTAGAAAAATTAAAAGCGACACTTGGACTTTCAGAGACGACCACGCATGCAGCCATCATTCGGACTGTACTGTTCAGACTGTGACTGTCATATTTTTTTAATTTAAAAAAAAAGACAACTTTCGCCAATATTGCACAATCTTGCAAGATTGCTCCAATGTGAACATTCGTATGTGGGTTGCGTAGAATTAGTAGTAGTTTCAAATAAATGTTGAATTATAACATACGTTTGTGTTTTTATTCTACACCCAATTTCATATGTATGGTATTTTAAATCATTATAACTGTCTGAATAGAGACATTAAGTTTCAAAATTACAAATTTCAACATATAATTTATACTCTCAACTTGGTAATATAGAAGACTAATAATTAGTAATAAAATAACGCTTCATCAAAACAAATACATTATTAACAACATTTCTAATGAAAACACACGATAAAAATTTGCTAATGTTTGCGTAATTCGTTCTTAATTTGTTAAAAATATAAAGGTTAAAATTCTCTGTATTTCAATATATTTTCTTAACGGAGCATCTAATCTATTTTTTCTACTTATGGAGAGATTTGCGAGCATTCAATCGAAGCGTATAACTAAACTTAACTAAAGGACGTGTCTGATAAGATAGAGTAAGTCAGGATCTCCGTACGTATAAGCAAGGCAAGCTCGTAGCTATTGCGGCGGTTTGATACACGCGCGCGCAACTGGATTTTCTGATGTCTGCTGACGAGAGCTGCTGCTGCTATACTATATGTTGCTATATACTGACGTGATCTACTCCCACCTCCACGCCTCGTGTCTGCATGGCAGTATTCGTAATTATTGCTAGCTCGGTATTATTAGATTCGGGCGCCAATCTCACTGCATTATTCGAGGCCATTTCGGAGCTACGGTGGAACTGATCAAGAGTGTATTATGCGATATTCATGGCGTGGCGAGGACGAAGTGAGAGAGAACTCTTCTGATATGTCTGTTCGTTGGGAAACGAAATTTGTCCGATCGCCAACTTATTTAATATATACGCAGGTATATAAACTTTTGCAATTACGCTGTGAGTATATATATAGTTACGGCTATAATCAGAAAAGTGCGAAAAAAGAGATAATGAGTGGAGGAGCGACGAGGTTATTTTTAGACCTTGATAATATTATGATGTGTTAACGTTTTTATAGTATAGGTATGTCAGTATATATAAATATAGAAAGGCATCAGTGATAAATGAGTATAGGTGAGCGATAGAGGGAATTTTTTTTATTAAATTTTGATTTATCTGTGCGTTCGGATTACACACACGCGAGCGCTCCCGGAGTTTGGAACAATTGACTTTTTTAATGAAAAGGAAAGCTTAATTAAAAAGTGAGCCGAATATACATATATACATAGATGGGAAGTAGTCGCTCGATTAAAATAATGAATTTCATCAAACGGATAGCCGAGATGCTCAGCATTACGCCTCGTATCTATTTGAAGATCTCGTGACGCCAGCGACGAACATAATGAGAGTTTCAATATTGATTGTCGACGGTCGCTCTGTGCTCTTATTTTTCGCTGCTGATTGTGCTTGATATTAAAAACAATTTCAATTGAGCGCAAGTAAAGTGTAGATGTGAAAGGGTGCATCTATTAACGGTCTTGAAATTTTATAAATAATAATTAGCAAACGAATCTATATCGAGTGAAATTTAATTTTAGAACTATAATTAAGTGTATGGAAGCACGACGTAATAATAAATAATAAAACATAATAATATAGATATTTTAATAAACCTTTGCGTAACATTGCCGAGCATTGTTGGCCGTATCTAATTACGAATCATTAGTTATGCAAATGTACCCGCCATAGAACGTTATTCACCATAATTAAATTACCCTCGCATTACACAACGTGACACGCGTATATATTTTATAGAGTACTATTACAATTCAGTGGTACTTATTTATATTATACACACATGCAATAACGACAATTCTTCTCCACATTGGAAATTTTTCTCTTCGATTGTAACAAGTGTCGTGCACTCTTTCACCTAACGCTCAACCAGCGTTGGCTGGTCGATATCTCGACTATCCCCGTCCTCTAAGCGTTAAACGACCGGCAGACAATGTACGTAGTACCGCACGCTCGAAAAATGCGAAGAAAGAAGAAAGCAGAAAGTAAAATCCTGGCCGCGTATATCTGCTTCTGAACGCGCGCAGCAGTTATCGAGCGAACAACGCGGGGTCAGAGAGCAAACAGGCTACGCGCAAGAGGGCCAACAATGGACCTGGCTACTTCATCCTCAGACGATACTGTCTTGTAGCCGGCTGGAAACGCTGCTCAGAAATTTTTAATCAACCGTCTCATGAAATCTTACGTTGCGTGCTTAAGGTGCTCGCAGCTTTAAAAGAATTAAAGACAGGAAACTCGAGTCGCCGTGAGCTTAAACGCTCGGCGGAAGCTTATTTATAGCCGCGTGTTTGCTGTAAATAAAATTGATACAGCGTTTATTCCTCGTGGTTACGCGCGCGATTATAGTCTCCTCTTTCAACTTCTGCTGATCTCGGGGCCGAGGTACAAGAGCACTGCGAGAAGGCGAGATGTCGAAGTGGCGCGGGAGAGTAGACAGAAGTATATAGAAGCGCAGCTGCGTTGGATTTCCCGATACGAGTGAGCGACTAATACACGACACAGGCTGCAGCGCTTGCTCAGGATATATGCGCCTTGTCTCGTTCATTTGAACTTTGCTGAATCGATCAAGTATTTTAGAGAACAATCGACTGGAATGCCTATACAGTTTATATTGGCATCGAGCGCACTGTTATTTCATTCCGCTCCCCCTTTACAGAGCGCTGGTGAGCTTTTGATCACATGAGACACTCTTAGTTAATAGCTTTTCCAATATACCCGTTGATTAATTTCTCCTTTCTCGCTGTCCAGTCTTGTTCCTCCCCTCCGTCGACGTAGCCCCTACACTGAAAAAAAAAATTTGTTGATTCAACTAAATATATTTAGTTGTTCGGCATTTTGTTGATACAACTAAACA